>JAEIIL010027115.1:0-57631 GCA_018905715.1 Drosophila lini | reverse complement strand
ACCAATCTGCAAGGGTATACAAACTTCGGTGTGCCGAAGTTAGCTTCCTTTCTTGTTGTTAATAATATTGTATTTTTTTTTAATTAAATTATATTCTTTTCAATTAATTTATAAAATATGTAATTTTTGGGTGTTAAACAAAATTTCATATCAACAAGTGCAATATAAAAATTCCTAAAAATTTCCCAAACAATTGCCCCTTCTTTAAGCATGGTTTCCGAGAGAGTGGGAGAGAGCTGGAGAGAGAGCAAGTGTGAGCCGCAAAATGGCCGGCTGACGGATGTTGGCGTAGCGGTGTTTCTCATTCGAGTTCAGTCTTGTTTGGACCGTCAAGCGATCGAGAACCGGAATCCGCGTCAGTCGGCGAATTGCCAGAGCGTGCGTGTGTATGCGTGTGAGCGTTGTTTGGGACACGGATACGGATATACGGCAGCGGTTCGCGACCAACACCCCCCCATCCCGCCGCACCAACCGGTCGTGGTGGCTCGCTGTGCGTTCGAGTGAAATAAAATAAATTATAGTATGCAAGGCATCCGATAAACGGCGAAGAGCAGAGCAAAGTGTCTGTGTTTGTGCGTGCGGTGCTTTTGTGCGGAGTCGCCACCCCCGTGGATTAGTGGCACCCTGCTGCAAATTGCCCACCACTCTCACTGCGTGTGTGTTAGTGTCGAAAAACAACAATTAACTACAAATTAACCATCGAATTTTCTAAACCGAGCGTTAACGGTAAGAAATATTGGCAAAATTCCCCTTGCAATGTTCGAAATATTCGTATTTTTCGCCGTTGTCTGGGAACTTCTTTGTGACAGCCGCGTGTATGTATAGGCTGGGTTTGCTTGTATGCGTTGGTCCTGCCCACGCCCACTGACTCTGTCGGGCAAGGAAGATCCTTGCAAAATCATCTTTGCTTCACATCGATAACGTTTTAAAAACTCCTGATTTGAGTTTCGAAATTTCCTGATTTCAGCACAGCTTCTATTGATTTTTCGCCGGGTTAAGTTAAGTGCGAAAATTGTTACTTTCGGCGGTGCTTCACATACACATGCGAAAGGGCGTGAAAATGTACAGCGATTGGGGGAGGAAAACTCAGCTTAGGGGTCCAAAAACATGCTAAAATTGTTAATTTGAAACGTCCTGTTTCATACGCAGGCAGTCTCCAGGCAGTTTGCAAGTGTTTTAATTTATAAATTTGCTTTTAGATGGAAAACCATTTGGGTACGTGAATTTTTCAGCAAATTTTTTTCGGCGCATGCGCTCTTTGCAGCGCCTGAAAGCAACTCTGCGATTACCGTTGTATTCGTTGGCCTGCGTGTGTGTGTGCAACCTGTGCCTCCTGCGGCCTGCAACTTGGTCCTTTGTCTCCGTCAGGTAGTTTTCCCAACTCGGGGCACTTTATTTTCAAGCATCTGTTAAAATCCCTCGCAGTTTCCATGTGGCACACATACGCAGAGTTCCTTTGTAAGGACACTTTGAGTGTATGTGTCGGTTCAACCCCTGCTTAAGGACACAGCCATCTCTGAAATCCCATGCAGCTGCCTTCGTCATCTTCGCCGCTGGTGCGCTTGAGTTTCCTCTATTTGATTTCGCAAGTGTTGCGCTCCTTCCCTACGAATTTTCCGTTTTATTTTCCTGCCTGTTTTTCTGGAGTTTTTCATCCTGTTGCCAGGCGGTACTCTGCCGCAAGTTAGGTTAGTTGCCAATCTTTCACGTGTTAAGTTGTCTGACTACCAAAACTAATGCAAACATTGAGAAAAAATGAAAAATTCTACTGAAACTGATACGAAAATGTTCAACCGAATTGGTGTGTTAATTTATTATATGCACCCCTTCTGATTATTATAGTTTAGATCCATGAAAGATACTTCCCTATCTGCATTTAAATGAATATTTATACCATATATGAGTATGTCTGCTTCTGTCCACCATCTTCCCGCTAGGTTAAAATAACTTGAAAATTATTTAAAGGGAGGAATTATGCCAGAAACTTTAATGGATATAAAATATTTATATTTACAATAAACGTTCAATTTGGTTAATTAATTCCCTATAAATTCATAATAACATATTCTGTTCATAGACCTTGCAAAAATAAAAGTTTATTTACTAGTGGCTTGCTCTCATCGATTTGATGAACGTTCATCAACAGTTCCGATGGCAAATATTGATTTCCACTTGGACGCAAACATGACACAGCGGAAAAGGTTAAAGTGAACAAAGGCTGGCCAAAGAGTGAAAGAGCGAATAAATATTGCCTTTTGTTTTATTCTGCCGCCGCCGAGGGCTCTTGAATCTCAATTAGGGTCGCAGTGCGGAAAACTCTGGTCCCGAATGGATCACCATGCCGTTCGGAAACTGGACAATGCTGCAGTCCTCCTTCATCGACGACCACGACCCTGCACTGGGACACTGCACTCCAGTCCCCATAGGCCCCTGCACCCTTTGCTAAATTTATTGGTTCGTCACCCCAATTTTTAGTTACACATCCAGCAGACAGACAAACCAACAAAAAAGAACAGAAAACAGCAGCGTGAGTAATACAAAAAGTGCTTTTGATTCGTTGATTTTACCACGCGATTGACCAAACGTATCCGCTCATGGAGGGGTTGACTGGTTATATGTATTATGGATATATAAAAATGTATCAGCACATGCATGTATGTAGTCTGTTGCCTATATAGACGGCTGGAGCCGTTGACTGATTACCAGATGTTTTCTAAATTGTTTCATTTTGAGAATCGCAGAATCATTTGTCTAGATGGAAAAGGAACTTTTCAACCGAAAATTACTACAGCGGAGATGTTTAAATGAATCATTTATTTGTAGTTACAGTGCGTTTCAGAAAATGATTTAAATCGTCTCATCGCTTTCTATTTGGACTCATAGTGTATTGAAAAATTACAAAACTGTTGTTTTGTTATGAGCCTAATTCTTGTCGTATAACAAAGCAAATATATCTGAATTGATCAAAAATATCCTAGACCTTAACCCAAATATTGCAATATATTGGTTCGAACTGGACTACTTTAAAGGAACATAAGTAATACCACGATTTTATATGTTTTCATAGTTTGTTCTCAGTTATTTTACTTGAAATATTTAGTTTAAAGTAATTTAAAAAAGATAAAAGACCATGTTTAAAAGGAAATAAATCATATAAATTGTTTCGTATCGATTCTACGGCTTTAATAAAGTAGAAAATGAAAGAGTTGACCTTATATTTACCTTTGAAGAGATTGGAAAGACCTTAAGTTTTAACTAATGAGTCAGTGAAGCTTCATTTTTTAAATATGTACATGTCTATTTATACATTAAGCAGTCAATTGAATGGCTTTAAAGCGTTTGAACTGGCAGGAGTAAAAATATAGCATGGGAAAAGTATTATAGAATATACTTTAAAGTGTTGGGAATATCTTTTCTATTACTTGAGCTTAAACAAAGGTATAATATATATATAAACACCCTATGCGTTCCATCCAAGCCCTCTTTAAAGGTTTGGGCCACCCCAAAGAGTGCGACGCAGCTGTTTGTCTCGAAAGTAATGAACTCGGAGCTAACCCTCGCTGTGAATGACGGCTAGGCCATTAGACCAATTGAAAAGCTAACATCGTCAGAGCTGAACCTCCACCAACCCCCTCTGTGAGAGGGACACGTGCGGGGACACGGTTGCTCTACGCCTGCGCAACCCTCAGATAAAACCTAGCATAAGGCCGCGGATAGTACGGCTTTAGCTCTTTGGCTGCCAGATCCGACTTCAATTGAATGAGGAATAAAAAATTAAATTCATTCTTCGTCAACAATTTGTGGCATGCGCAAATGCTGGAATCCACTTAAGCGTTAATTAAGCGTTAAAAAGCCAAGCAATTTGCTGTTGAATCTATTTCTATATGCATGTGTGTATTGAACAATCTGGGGCTATCTCTTGGATTAAAATAAGTCGCTGGCCAGGCGGAGGCGCTGGGTCTCGGGGGGCCGATGTCAAGCTGCAGACAACGAGGGGATCGGGGCAAATAGACAGAAATGTGGAATCGTGACTTCCTGCCTGTCATAAAGTGTGTGTTTTTTCGCCTCCAAACTGGGCTGAGGCGGTGGGGGAAGAGGGCGCGTGACATTTTATGGATAGCAGAAGGCAGAAAATGAAGTTGTCGGAGCTGTTGCTATCACTCCTCCCCCTACATATTGGCCATTTGTGGTTTAATTAATGACATCCATCCGTAGTCTGCTTCTTCCATGATTCCCTCTTCCTTCTTTCGTACTTCTCTTTATTTTTTATTCCGTTTCCTAATCGCTTTGCCCATAGGAAAATGGTTCTTTGATAGTTTTCACAAAATTCAAGGATAGTTCGAGGGAGTAAAGAGTGAAAGCTAAAAAATATGTACAATTATTTTCGGTTTCCTATTGTCTTGAGATTTAGCGTGATCAAGCTTAACTTCATTTTTTAATTTAAATAATTTTAAAGCTGACAAATATAACCACTTCCTTGACTTATACATACATAAAATAAAACAATAAAATAATAGAGAATTACGTTATTTTCGTTTTAGATATATCGCGAGTGTTCAAACAGGAGCCAAGGGTGTCTCTCTGTGGACTTTTGCATAAAATCGATAAGCCCAACCCTCCCTTGCCAACTTTACACAACCCGCGGAAGAGCGGAAACCAGGCATACGATATGAATATGCCCAACGGACGCGTCAATTGGCTAATGCTGTACGCAGCTGTTGCCCTCTTCGGTGAGTAATTGCATTTTAGTTTTGGCCTTATAATATTTGGTTTACAGTACATTCCAAATCGGTGAAATCGACGGGAGCCGGAAGCTATAGATATTCAGATTAATTGGCTCTTAGAGCATTTACAACGAATGTTAATTTTTATTCAGTATCTTTCAAGATACTTGACTTACAAAATTCATTTATTATGTATTTCAAATGTTTTGTAATGTATTACACTATTCCCAAAAATGTTGATAAGGATATTTTGCCAATCAAGAATTTATGCAACAGACAAAGAACGTACCTCTATAAACTGTAAACATATATGGCCACAATCTCTACACCCACAAATGAGTGAATAAACAAATCTATAGTCTTGAACTCAGTAAACAAAGAGTATGTACGTAATAAATTTATGTATGGAAGTACTCTCAAAAATGTTGTAAGATCGGATAAATCAAACAAAAATAGCTCTTAACAACAAAAAATTATGATTATACATTTTGCAAAGGGTAATATTATTAAACAAATGTTGGGAAAAATATACAAGTATCTAATATGGGCCGCTGGTAGGTTCAGAGACTCTTAGCTTAATAATAGTAAAGTTATTTTTTGCACAGTTAAGCACATTTCGCCTAAACCAATAAATTTTTTAATGTCTAGGTATGTACAACCTATTCCTAAAGCTATTTCTTTTATCACTCTTTTAGTTTTAATGGTCACTACGTCGACAGCCGTCCACAGTGATTAGACAATAAAAATACATCCTTCTATATTTTTTATCACGTTTGCACTCAACCGAAGTAGTTACTAGGGTCTCGAACCGTGGTCCCATACTGGGCGATCTAAAATTAAACGATTAATTTTTGTTGGGGTTATTTTGTAAAGTAAGGATTTTTCGATTCTTTTAATATAATGATTAAAGCGTTAGATGGAGGCTATCTCAGAGTCGAACACACTTCACTGTAGGTTTCTTTTTTTTTTTTACTTGAATTTTATGTAATAATGATAAGTGAAACGGTTTTTAACAGAACTCTTTCTATAAAATGTTTCAGAGTCACTTGCATTCTTCGCTTCTTATCTCTGTTGACACATTCTTCCGCTCGACAATTTTACCCATTTCTCTCGTTGCTGCTGCTGCTTTGGACTTACAGAGCATTTCTATACATTTTTAATTGCTTTTGCGTTACATTTACATTGGCTTTTGCTTTCGGTTTCATTGTGCTTGAGGTTTGTTTGCATTTTTATATTTACCCGACTCTGCGGCTGTGTAGATACATTTGTATCTTTGTGAGTGCGGGTTGTGCGGGGGAGGAATAGTCTGACGGTTCATTGCCTCGATTTGTCCGGGAAACAGTATCGGGGACTTGGGGGGAGGTACAGAGGGCTGTGCACAGTCAGTGGGTCAGATTGTGGAATTAGTCAGTCCCAGCGCGCACGGGATGAGCTTTTTTCTTATCCGCATAATGGATAATTTCCCGACTAAATGATTTTATGAAGGGCATTTATGACTGATTGGTGCTTATAAAAGAGATGTAGTTGTATTTGTATATATATTACTTATTGATGTATTTTTTTACACTTCACTTCAAAATAATATTGTACTCGATTGAACAAATTGAACCACAGTTATTGTAAAGCGTATTCCAGATCAGTTTACCGCCGGTCTTGTTAGCTGATGTTACCTCCAATTGCGTATCTTAGCTCGAGTTGGACTCAATTAAGAAGGCCAGTTGTTTGACCCGTCGATAGTCATATATAGAATTCGGTTTTGCTAAAAATATACATTAGGTTGCTTCCATTTAAGTTATCAGTCTGACCAATTTAGGTGGTTGTCCCCTACATGCTTCTTTAAAATGTATCAGGTGTGCCCATAATCGAAATTTAAATTAGACAATAAAATTTATATTGAACAAAACCCACATATGCCGTAAAATAAATAAAAATATGAATCTTAAAAGCGGACAAGCTATAAATAAAAAATAATTGTCTTTATGGGCAAAATAAAAAACTAAAATGATAAGGTTTCTGTTAGCGTGATGATCAGATCAAAAAATGAAACACGAATAAAAATAACACTGTCTTAATGCGAATTGCGTGATGTCGGGCTTGTCTGGAATTTCAAATAAGTAAATGAAATTGAATGGAGGAATCTAGCAAATCGCAAAACAGATATTAAATATTCTTGAAATGTGCTAAAGAGATCTGAACACAAGATTTTGTTTGTTACAAAAATACATTATGCTGAAGCTATAGCCGCCAGAGCAAATATTTGCGAGAGGCCTCAAAGATTCAAGCTTTCGGTGACGTCTTGCGTTGACTGTGCGGGTCATCATTCAATTGAAATTGATTAAAAACATTTCTGCGCCATATTTAACTTTTATTGCTGGTTTCTTATACTCTGCTTATTTTTTGTGGGCGCTGCAGCCGAAACATGTTTTAGTATTTAGAGCCAGACTTAAGTCACGAATAAGATTTATTACACAAGCCTCCGTTCTCCTCCGTTATGGGGAAGTCCGAGTGTAATGCCTGTGTGGCTGTTCCTGTCTCCGCTGCAGTCGGACGCATTTAATTTGCCATTTCATTCGATTCAATTGAAATTCAGCTCGCACACAGGGAACACTGTAATGGAGCTTAAAGTTCACAAGTGGCCACAGCTGGACACACAACAGTGCAGCGAAAACAAAAAAGAAAAACAAAATTGGAAAGGCGTGTAACATAAAAACAAATAAACAGGAAGCAAGCAATTTAGGTATGTGCGAATCAAATGACAAACGTAGATAAAATTATGGTACGGCCTTTGCTGTCTGCTGCTCTCCATGACCCCTTTGTTGTCTTCTCCGTGAGCAATTTTATTAAGTATGAACATTATAAAATATTTGTATATACATAAGTCCTCCGATCTGGTGTATTCTAAAAAGCACGCAAATGTAATGTCTTATCTTCTTAAGAGCATCAGGGTGAGGGATAACCATTTGTCACGTAAAAACACACACAGTGAAAATAATGTGGAAAAACTTGTACTTTTCCTTGTGCCAGCAAATTTCTCTACCGGGCCTGACATAGAAAAAAAGAGTCATTGCTCTTCATTGGTTAATTTAGCCTTTTGTGAATAATTGGCCATTTTCTTAGATGTGTTGTTTTTATTTTTACATTTTACAGAAAACTTTAGATATTTTTTTAGTTGACGTATCTAAATACTTGGCGAATTACTGTCGCCGAATTCTGACTTGGGAATTTCTACGGCACTTTGGCAACAAAAACTTTGACAGCGTTTAAAGGTCTTATTTCGCGTCCCAAGTGCGTATTTACAAGCATCTTTCTTTGCTTATTTATTTGTGCACTTAAACCTATGTATGCCTGCATAGCGTTAAATAACTAGAACCACTTATCAACTGGGTCACAACTTACTTATGTTTGCATTTCAATCGCCAAGATCTCTCCTTAAAAATTTCGTCAGAGATTAGAAGCACTGCATGCCACTCAGTGCATTCGTAAATATGACAGAGATCAACCGAGAGATCACTGAACCATACCCTGTGCGAGGAGAAACTATTTCCGTTTCCACACAAAGCCAAATGGTAAAGAATGGAAAAAAGGAGCCGAAATGTGAGGCTGGAGCTTTCTGAAGATGGAAGAAGGCCGCCTGCCTGTAATTACAAATGATTGATGTGCCCCTCCTGACACTTTCTGCGCCCTCTTCGGAGCATGTGTGTTATGATACCTCGACGATTGAGGCAGATCACACGCGGCGTTTGTTTAAGAAACACTCTGTACCCACACGTAGAAAAATATTTTCTACCCACCAACAAAGTTTGATATTAAATGGAATTTAAGTAAAGTAAATTTAATGATTATTTGATTTGTATTCAAATAATTCATAATTAAACCATTTAGTTACTCTTAAGAAATATATTAAATCTAATAACTTTATCTTTTTTAGTTTTTTTTTCTGTGCATAGCCATCCCATTTTCCCGTTTTTCCGGGCCTGAGGAAGAGCTGCAACTGCTGGCGGTTCAATAGAATTTTGCCCCAACTTAATGGCCTCTCGGCTGACTTATTATTAGTTGCATTGCAGCAGCCACAGGAATGCGACTTCCATCGGGGATGTGGAGAAAGCCGGGGAGATAGAGAGAAAGGGGGAGGGGGTAGTTCATCATGCGCCAGTGACGTCATCATGCAGTCGCAGTTTGCTGTTTTATGAGCCGTTTCAGCCTATTTTTTGCCCATTTTCTACAGTTGAAAAGCTGTTTGTCAGCTTTGATGGCAACTCCGTTGGTAGTTTTCGATAATTCCGCTTATAATTGCCTTATAATAAGTCTGAAAATCGAGTTAAATGCTGTTCTATACAATTTTCTGTTCCCTTTCTAAAAATCTTTACAAATCCAGCAGGAAGACATGTCAGCTCCGGGCATCAAAGCGTTTGTTGGGCCATTAAGAGCATTTGTCATATATTCAAGCTCATTAAGAGCTCCCAGATTTTGGAAAACTTTTCGATGCATACATATATATAGAAGGTATTAACTTTACTCGAAATATTTTATGGACTGCAGCAAGTCCGGGAATTTATGGGCCCCGCCAGAAAGTATTTCCAGATTTTCGAAACTTAAGTGGGTGTGGAGTAAATGTGTTGTGGGACTTTTGAAACTCCGGCTATAAAGTTGCCCTTTTCAACCCCTCTACTATTGGCTGGAACCCTGAGTTGTTCACTCTCTTGCCTTTGTTGTCACCCTTGGAGAGGAAAAGTTGTGAAAAATGAGAAACGTTTTGTTTAGTTTGCTGCCAGCAAAGGTTTGCTCCAAATGTTGAGGTTACGCACTTTAGATTTGGCCGGGAAGAGCGAAAAAAGTGCCACCCTCCCGGCAAACAGCTGTAATAACCAAGAGTACGTTGTTGGCACGCATCTCCCCTCCGGCAAACATTATCCCTCCCTCTGAAAAAATGATTATACTTATTTATGTCTCGCTGTGCCTGACAAGCTGATTCGGAGCGAGGCGCCGTTGCCGCACTTCACCCGGGGATGACGGGGAAGGCCCCTTTTCACCGCTCTCCGTCCGAATTAGGCGGCCACCGAGGGTGTAGTGGGAGTGTGCACTGGGTGGCAGTGGTTGCCATTTTCTGCTGGCCATCCGACGTGTCCTAAATATACATTTAAGCATTGTTTCAACACGGTAGCCCTGGAAATAATTTTATAAATACAGATGCGCCGGTATCTTTCATCGTTTGTTTTTGTTTTCTATTCTAGTTGGGTTCCAATTAGGGAACAACATCAGATAGAAGCTTACGAATGATGTGGCGTTAAATTAAAATGAAATCTTTAGCTGGAAAGACACGAGTCAGAGATAAATATCTCGAGATACATGTGTGAATAAGGGCAAGGGGTAGAGGATTAAAATATTTTTGGCGCCCCCTAAAAACGGATTGGAGTCAGGCCGTAATAATAATTTGTAAAATATGATCATGGCCTCACCCATCTACCAATGCCTGTTGGCCCCTTATTCCTGCCTTCAACCGATCCCAGTTCCAGTTCGCCGAGCTGACACTTATCGCGCAGACATCATCTATGGATCTGTACGTCCAGGTATTTCGAAGGCGGGACTTGATTGGACCCCCTCCCGTACACCTTCATCGCCTGCCTGAGTCACGTTTCGCTTTTTGGGGGCTACAAACTCGTCAGCCATATGTATCGTTTGCATCTCCATAATCTGCATGCGACCACAGAAATAAGTTAAAGTTCCATTGTAGCTGCGTACAATATATATGTACATATATAGATGTACATGTTTTTAAAAAGTCTTTTGGCGTCGTGCTCGCAGTCTTAATTAATGCGCCCGAGACGGTGACGACGTCAACACCATTTAATATGCAAAACGCGTCTGCTGTTGGTCCCCTCTGCATTCTACTGTCGCTATCGTTGAGGCTTCCTTCATTTTGTCCCGAGGAAGTTAAGGTACAGTGGTCGCTGGTCATCGAGCAATTTAAAATACTTACGGGTTTTAGTCGTCTAACATATTTTAAACGTGGTCTAGATTTTTTGTAATAACTTTTTATTAGACTTCTCTAGTCATTGCTATTTTTAAGCAATTAAATTTACAATTAATGAACTTGCTTGCTTAATTTCGAGTTACATTCCCGTACATACTGAAGATGTTGCACTTTGTATACATAGTTCCCATTTTGTGCTCCACCCTCATATTATTCTCCCTTGGCTGCTGTAAATGATTCGCAATGCTTTTTATTCAAACAACAAAACCACCCTCAAGCCCAAGCTCTTATTCTTCCATCTCTCTGATGTTTGTTTCTCTTTGAGGGACAGTGGTATCAATGCTGAAATAGTACAAAAAACAACAAGTAATATTTATAAGAAAATTATTTATAATGAATTTTAGCTTGTTTTGAAATTTAATTTACATTTTTAAAGCCCTTGAGATACTTTTTTCTATACACCAAGATACACCAAGATATTAGTCTTGACAGAAGGTAAGGTGTGAATACCACTGTGCCATAACGCCAACTCACTGAGCAATGAGCCGCATCATCATCATCCCTGCTAGCTCTAGCTTCCACGTGGCCTGCTCCAGTTCGTCCCACTTTTGTCTCCTGTCGACTTAACTGTATCTCTCCACTCCCGCCTCTCGCTTCTCGCACCTGGCTGCGGTTACCTGTGCTTGTGGCTGTTATCGGTGTCAGCTTCTGTCGAGAGCGGCGTGTCGTCACCGCGACTCCCTGACATCTTGTGCCCACGGTGAGGTGGACAGGTTACGAGTAGCTTGTGGTTTCGGACTGCCACGGGTGACTTGCAGTTGTCTGTGCCGAGCTGTTAGAATATGGCGTGGGCAGTGCGTCTGCAATTATCTGTGTCACGGCATTAACCAATTATTTTGTAAGGTCGCACTGCGAGAATATCACTCTAAAATATGTAGTAAATTAAAATGATTATTTGTATTAAAAGATTTATAAAATTGTATAATAAATATGGGATTTAATAGATAATAAAGATTCTGTGCAGGTCAATCATCTGCAACATCTGGATTTGTGTTGGCAGCATTAATAGGTAGCAACACACACATTAATTCGCCCTGTTTAATTTAAGTTTTTCAAAAAATGTATAGTTGTACAACGGGAATTAGTCGTATTCCTTTACTTTCACCCACAATGCTTTGGGTATCTCAAAGTGGGGCCTACTCAACTGTAGCTTTCATATTATTATTATACTTGGCTTAATTTTTTTATTATTATACTTGTCTAAAAACAGGCATTCATTCCTATTTTTTTATATTTTTAACTCACTACCCTAAGAATTTCAATTTTCATCGGTGTATGCTTACATTTTATTTATTTCTATTGTCGAGTAATTGGTAATATAAACCTTAACTGAACGTGATGAGTGTGTGGGTAAATGCCGCACGATTCGCATGAATGAGTGGGTACTACTGGCATTGAGAGACCTGTTCTCCATCTCCTCCGCCACTCCTCCGTCAAACAGCTGTCGTCGAACTGGTTTCTGAATTCCCGAGCAGATGTTTCTTTCACCGATCGGAATCGCATTGAAATGGTTCAGATTTGTTGCGTTAAGGTGGGGAAGAAGGGGAATATATACCCATTCCCTCCATTGGATATATCCTGGCTAGCTAGAACTTTGTTGGCTGACCTCGATGGCAAGATTGCGTGATGTGGACTAATTGCGGTGAGCGGGGTCATATGCGTGTGTGCCTATTGAACTTTTTGGGCCTTTGTTTTTGTTTAGCCGGAAGTTATTAGTTTCAAATTTCCCCCTCAAGAGGTGTTAAGGGTTTGCATGCCTCCCAATGGGTTAATTAACTGAGCGGAAGCGGGTTATCAAGCTGTAAAACAATATTTAAATATTATTTCCTCAGAAATAGAGCTATTTTAAGTTTAAAACTAAAAAACTTCAGATTGAAGTAGATATTGAACTTGCTTTTATGGATGTCGTAACTTGACACCCCTAGAATCGCGTGTTTTCACAAGCTTTTTCGTTGTATTCCCTAACCCTATTACTTTTTTGCTTGTTGTGTGAGTCATTGCAAGGCATGAGTTTATTATTATTTGCCATGTTTCTGGCTTCTTGGCTCGTCGCTACTGTTGACCCAAGAAAAGACCAGTGGCAAATATTTGAGCACCTCGTTCTGAGTCACACCTTCCTCTTCAGGCTTTAAGAAGTGCATAATTGTGACCTTAAATGTCGGCAAGTGCATCATCATCATCATCATGGTTGCAAATTGCCCGCTTAAGTGGAAAATAGCGCTGCGAAAAACTTAACATATTCCGCAAACATAGCTCCGAGGCGCTTGATTAGCTTGAGATGTGCCGCCGTTGAAATCGCAGTTTTGCTCTTGCTTTGAGCTCTGACTTTGGTTGCCATGCTTTGCTTTACTTGCTTTGTTTGCTCAAAAAGCCGGCTCACCAACCGGTTTCGTTCTGGCTGCTTTTTCGTCCGCACAACAGCTTAAAGTTTTGGAAACGAAGCAATAAATGAAAACAAAAACACCTGCTGTCTTGCTGCAGGGGAAGCTGACCAAGATTTAAGACAAATTTAAAGTGTTTCAAATACTATATAGCAATGAATGCATTCAGTAACTAAGCAGTTAAATGCTGAGCTAAGATTTATAACAATATAGCTATAGTTTATAATAAAATATATATAAGCTTATTGTTTGGGATGATTTTCTCTCCCATAAATTAAACCTCTGCTCTCCGGAAACATTCATAAACAACAGCTGCAAAATTTAATTTGAGATACGCAATTCTCATCTTCTCTCCTTACTTTTCCTTTGCTTTTTTGCGCGTTTGTCGAATGTTTCCGTATGGCCGACATATGCTGAATATTGTGTATATATTTCAGGCACAGAAATGCACATGTGTACTGGCGGATACAGTCCGTTTTGAAAATATCAGAAATATCCAGTTGAAAAGGATATAGAAACCAGAGATGACACTTGCTTTGGCATAATGAATTCTATGCAATTTGAATTCTATACAATTTGCTTATGTGTGTTAAAAAGTATACATTTGAAGTCTTAAGTAACTTTTCTCATTTATCCCTAATTAAAAGGCGATTAAAAAACTGTAATCGCTAGACTATATATGGTTTTTAAGAGTATATAGTTATATTTTTAAATTCTCACACTGTTTTAAAATTAAAATGAATTTATTTGTCTGCTTAAAAAAGCAACTCTACACATTTACAACGTTAGTTACAAAAGTCTCGATTTCTTTGCAATTTAAATTGCTTGGGAGGGAATACTCTCACTCTTAATCAGAATGTGACGCTTCCTGTGTGCCTCCCATATTGCCCACCAAATTGAAAATTAAAAAGGAAAATAACTGATCAATTTATTTGGTTAGCCCCTAAGGAACGCCTCGGAGTCACTTGACAAAGCGACAAACACAAATTTGTTCAAATTTTCAGTGCGTGCTACATGACACTGTCCACTCCGTTGTTAAATAAATAATTGGGTTTCATTTAAGGAAAGTAATACGTTTCTGACAGCTGATGAATAGGGGGACTCCGCCTCCTAATTGTTAGGCTAGATCCATTTCTTCTTGATATAGTAAACAGTGAATAAAACGTATCTAAACTTGAAGTTAAACAAATTGATTTATAATATTGATTTAATATGCAATATTTTGTCGACATTTTTTTCTTGAACATAGTTTTCACCATTATTTTTATTTTTAAAATTCCAATTAAATTTAAATATTAAAACCGTATATTTTCCCAAATTTATCCTTACCTCTCCCTGCCAGGGCATCTCCGAATACACACATTTTTTTGTGTGACAAATTGCAGTTAGGAAAACTTTTAATATCTTTGGACAAATTGCAGACTCACGCCCCAAGAATTGCATTGAAATTACTGGCGGCAAGAGGGGGCGTGGTGAAATTTGTCAACACCTTTGGCAACAGGAACTCTGGGTGAACTGGGGACATGGCATTCCAAGCGGCGTGGCTGTGCATAAAATAGAATGTGAAATCGTTTGCCATTGCAACAGTGACGGCATCAACAAATCCAAGGAGGCTGGGATGGGGCTGGGGAGCCTGAAGAGTGTCAACGAACGATTTTTGCCTGGTCGCCTTTTGTTTACGTTGGTGGCAGTGGGTGGAAGTGGTAGTGAAGCTTGGCTCGACTTCGAAAGAGCATAGAAATGAATATTGGCTTTGTGCTGGGGGTCCAGAACAGGGAGTCACTGATCCATGGCACTCAATTGTCAAACAACCGAAACCGAAACAATAGTCAAACTGTTGACATGGATATGAGGACCGGACCCTCCGCCAATGCACTTCCGTTGCGTATGTTCTGACCATAAAGCGTGGCAATCATAGGCTTGATGATCGCATCTGTAACATTAATGTAAATCATATGTTAACATCATATATTTTCACATTAACAATAATTAAATAACCTTTCAATGCGAGCTATCACCTGCCTATAATGTTTATAAAGACATTTTTTATTTATAAATATGGAAAATATGCCAGTTGATATGGTAACTTTTAAAGCTGAATATAAAAATACTTTACAGTATTATATTTTAAATTAAAATGTACTTTGCCGATTCTATATGAAAATAATTACTTATATTACCCTTTCCTTTTCCCTTTTTCAGCTTTGGCTAGTCAGAGCTCAGCCGCCAATTCTCCAGATGCCGACCAGAAAGGACCCGTATTCCTCAAGGAACCGACCAACCGCATTGACTTCTCTAACTCAACGGGCGCCGAGATCGAGTGCAAGTCCAGCGGAAACCCCATGCCCGAGATTATTTGGATCCGAAGCGACGGCACCGCCGTGGGAGACGTTCCCGGCCTGCGACAGATCTCATCCGATGGCAAGCTTGTCTTCCCGCCATTCCGCGCCGAGGATTACCGCCAGGAGGTGCACGCCCAGGTCTATGCCTGTCTGGCCCGCAACCAGTTTGGATCAATCATCTCCCGGGATGTGCACGTGCGAGCCGGTAAGTTGAGGGGTTTCGAAGGTAAATCAAGGGCAGTGCAAGCAGAGTTATGCAATTAGAGACATTTCTCAATGTAATATTAATATAAATATTTGCGAAAATTGAGGAAAATTGATACTGTTCCATTCTCAAAGTAACTTTACTTTACTTTTCCAATTCGGTTTGCAAACTATTTTAAAATTGTAATTAAAAAAATCAAAACAAACTCCTGCTAGAACTTGCACTGCCCTACATTTACAAAGTTTATTCCAGCTACACCCAATTGAAGGCCTATCAGCGTTGGTTTCGTAAATACTCCGCCAAATCGACGTTGATTTCACTGCTGGTATAGCTTCCGGCGGACTCTGCGTGTCAAGTCACTGTCTGCAGTGCTTGACCTCTCGTGTTTGACTTATTGTTGCACCGGCTGAGGCAATTAAAACAGAGTTTTCACGTGATTTCCATCGAACGCTTTGCGCTTTGCCAAAGTTTTCCGCACGCTTTCATTTTCGCACACATATCTTAGTCGCGTTTTGCAACTTTTAGTGGAATTTTAATGCAAGTTGGCATTTCACTGTAATCGGTTTGTTGGCGCCGTTTCACTTCCCTCTGCCTGCCTCTCTGACTTTTGTCGGCAGCTGTACCTGCCATTTGCCAGTGACTCCACCGGCAACCATCGACAGCTCCCGCGACATGTCGTCGCCTCTGGAAGATGTGCACGCTGCAAGCTCCGCCAGCGACGAGGAAGGTGATGATGATGGTGAAGAAGATGGTGATGATGCAATTGTCACCTTATTAAGCGCACACCGTATGGGGTTGACGGGCTGCCAGCTTATCGAGTTATAGGCCAGACGCTACTCCCTTGGCTATCAGTCACTTCCGCTTGCATGAAGCAGGGCCTAAATAGGCCAGACCAGAACACATTTTAGCTAATTATGCTGGAGCCAAACCACCCGCTTACTCATCGCCGGCTGACGTGTTCCCTGGCAATTAGCCAGCACACCTAGCCGCCCAACAGCCAGCGCTCGACCTCTTCCTCGCTGCCCCACAAGCCTGACATCATTATTGTCGTTTGCTTTCGCTTACTATTAACCGGGGGAATTTATCATTTTATAGTATGCTCATGTGTGAATAAAGCGCAGACGAGGAAAACTATAGTCTGCTGTCCAGCCGCCTGGAGCTAGTTGGCTGAAATGAGTTATGGTCTACACCCTGAACCACACACCGGCAGATAAAATATTTTGGTTAATTGAAATTAACTTTGGCTGTCAGGCAGCGACGGGTTGACGGTTTCGTGGTCTTTCGTTTAATGATTTTCAACCAGAAGGTGGCAATAAAGCCAGACGCTTCCAGGAACCAAGTTCCTCATAACTTCCAAGGCTAAATCGGATGTTTGGGTACAAGTACCGTGAGAATGTGTCCCAACTAATCGGCAATGATTGCGCTCTTCCCAGTGGTTGCCCAGTACTACGAGGCGGATGTGAACAAGGAGCACGTGATCCGGGGCAACTCGGCTGTCATCAAATGCCTGATACCCTCATTTGTGGCCGACTTTGTCGAGGTGGTATCCTGGCACGCCGACGAGGAGGAGACCTACTTCCCGGGGACGGAATACGGTGCGATCCAAGCTATCCGAAGCACACATACTTCCGATCTTGTAGAAGCATGCAGGGGTTTCGCGGATATCATTGCACTCTTTCCACTCCATTCTATATTTCCATCATTCCTTATTTAAAGCCAACTCATATTTATTTTAATTTCTCCTACTCGTATAGTCGTTTCTCAACACTACGAAGAGGATATACACAAAGCGTTTGTGATCCGCGGAAATTCCGCCATCTTGAAATGCGATATACCGTCATTCGTAGCCGATTTCGTGAATGTTATATCCTGGCATAGCGATCAGCAAGAGAGTTTCTATCCAGGCACTGAATATGGTGTGTGATCAAGTGCACAGAATTGTCTTCTCTGTGTGTGAGCTTATAGAAAAATAGCACTACTTTAACCACTACTGTACAACACTACAAAGTCAAACTCACAGAAACACTTGTGTACAGTGCAAGTACAGTTAACAGGCGAACGCCACACTAATTACAACTATTCTGTAAAATACACACAAACCTCAACTCAAAATGTAACCGAATTAACCAACACTGGTTAGGTAGAACCTGGAACAGTTGGAAAACCTTCGCTCCTTGGTCTTAGCTTCCTCGATCCTTCAGAGTGTTTCGCTTCCCATGCGCCCCGACCTTATTGTTTTTACTTTATCTTCGGTTTATTATTTACTCACGTTTATTTGGTTGCTGATGTTGCTGTTTTAGTCGTTGCCCAATACTACGACACGGATGTAAATAAGGCCTATGTAATACGCGGCAATGCAGCAGTCCTGAAATGCGAAATCCCCTCCTTCGTGGCCGATTTTGTGAGCGTTGTCTCCTGGCACACCGACCAGAATGAAGACTTCCTGCCGGGCAGCGAACACGGTTTGTTTGATAGCTTTTTGGTTACACCTTGGCCCAGCTTTAGTCGGGCTTTGTACAGTTGCGTGACGTACACGAATTATGGATAAGTACCTACCCACTTCCCCTTGCATCTTTTATGTTTACCTTTTTAATGCATTTATCTGCGCTATCTCGGATGGGTTCGTGTTGATGAGCCATGTTATCAGAACCATTATTAAACTCTTGGCCAGAGACTTTCTCAGGGAAGCGGAGCCCTCCAAGCCGATTGCGCTTTGGACTCCCATTACGACAAGGGGCACTCACAGTGTTGCCGCTGTCGCTGTTAGAAGACACTCTCGTTTCAATTAGCTCGCTGCACATTTTCTCACGCCCGACGCACGCTAGCTGTGGGCTTTGGTTCTCTAGGCTACCTCTTCCCCCATCCCTCGCCACTTTCATTATATAATCAGTCGCTGTGTGAACTCACCTCCAGTTGTGCAACAGTTCTACGAATCGGAGGTCAACAACGAGTACGTCATAAGGGGCAATGCGGCGGTGCTGAAGTGCTCGATTCCATCGTTCGTGGCGGACTTTGTCCAGGTCGTATCCTGGCAGGATGAAGAGGGCCAGCTCTACGGCACACTCGGCGAACAACAGGGAGCGGGTACACAACATTAATGGTTATAGCGGATATTCCCGGCCCCCATCCCAACACCTTCATTAATCCCATTTGCGCAATCACACTTATTTTCAGTTTCTCCTAAACACAAACATTTTTACAGTCGTGAATCAGTATTACGAGGCTGAGGTTGTTTCCGAGTATGTTATCAAAGGCAATACGGCGGTATTAAAGTGCACTATTCCCAGTTTTGTGGCCGATTTCCTACGCGTCGAGGCCTGGGTGGCTAGCGATGGCACTGAATACGTTCCAGAGGAGAATTTCGGTATAGTTAGCCCCGTCGAAACTCTCAAAACTGTTAGTCTTAAGCAGGACTCCCAAAGCCACTCCTTTTTCCTTTTGTCTAGCTTCAGCTTTCCCTTCATTTCCGTATATTTATTTTTCCGAATCAGTTGTGAATCAGTACTATGGCGCCGATATCCTGATGGAGTACGTGATTCGTGGCAATGCAGCGGTTCTTAAGTGTTCTATTCCGTCGTTTGTGGCCGATTTTGTGCGCGTCGAGTCCTGGATAGACGAGGAGGGAACCGAATTACGGCCCTCTGAGAATTATGGTACTAGCAACAACATAAAAGATTATTTTTTAGGCAACTACTTGTGGGTGTTTCTTTCCTCTTCATTCCATTCTCCTCTATCATTTCTGTATCATTTTATTATTATGCACCTTTGCAGTTGTCAATCAGTTCTATGAGGCAGAGATTATGACCGAATATGTGATCCGAGGTAATGCGGCTGTCCTAAAGTGTTCCATTCCTTCATTTGTGGCCGATTTTGTCCGCGTGGAGTCGTGGATCGACGATGAGGGCAACGTCTTGTCCTTCTCAGACAATTACGGTGCGATGCGATGCCAATAGTTTATTCGATTAGTTTACGGTCCCATTCCATTCCCAGCATTTTCCTATTATCCGATATCCCTTAATTTATGATTTCCTTCACTTCACAGTCGTTTCACAGTTCTACATCACCGAGGCCGAGAATGAATATGTGATTAAGGGTAACGCGGCAGTGGTCAAGTGTAAAATTCCATCCTTTGTGGCCGATTTCGTTCAGGTCGAGGCTTGGGTGGACGATGAGGGCACCGAGTTGTGGCGCAATAACGCCACCAGCGCCTATGGTACAGTCTAAGAAGTAGTCTCTCGATTATAAGTGTTGGATTAGGTCCTTAGAGATTCCACCTGTCTGCTTCCCCTTCCCTACTCTTACGCTATTTTATGTTCATGATTATGTTTCCTTGGCTTAGTCGTCATACAGAGCTACGAATCGGAGGCAGACAATGAGTACGTCATTAGGGGCAACTCCGTGGTGATGAAGTGCGAGATTCCCTCGTACGTGGCAGACTTTGTGTTCGTTGATCTCTGGCTGGACTCGGAGGGTCGCAACTACTATCCGAATAATGCCGATGAGACGGGTACTAACGCTCTCTTCCCCCAGACGTCCAACCCCAACCTCTCCAGCGATCACATTCCACTCTTATTTAGTTTTACTTTCACGAAGTTCCCTTTGATTTCCTTCAGTTGTCCACCAGTTCTACCAGACACGCGTAATCGACGAGTTCGTCCTTCGTGGCAACTCGGCCACTCTAAAATGCCTGGTGCCGTCGTTCGTGGCCGATTTTATCGACGTTGAGGGGTGGATTGACGAGGCAGGCAGTGAGATTCAGAGGCCCCTTCCCGACGACTCCATGGGTAACCTTTACGATAATCGCATTACCCTAACATAGATATCGAAACCAATCACCTCCAGACCCCTTCAGTCCTTATTTTAGTCTCCCGCATCTCGTATTGCAGTGGTAAAGCAGTTCTTTGAGTCGCAAGTCTACGACGAATACGTGATCAAGGGCAATGCCGCCATTTTCAAGTGCCAGACGCCCTCCTTTGTGGCGGATCACATAGACATAATGGATTGGATTGATACCGAGGGCGAGGTCTTCACCAAGAACATAACTGGTAGGACGCCGAGACCCGTAGACTTGAATTAGGCAGTTAGCTTAGCCACATGAAGGGGACTCCTCCCACCGGCGCCACTCTTACTCTTATGATTTTATCCCGCACTCCACACTCAATCAATCTCTACGTAAACTTTGCAGTTGTGCCTCAATCCTACACCGTCAATGTCATGGACGAGTCCATACTCAGGGGCAATAGCGCCATCCTAAAGTGCCACATACCCAGTTTCGTGGCCGATTTCATAGAGGTCGATTCGTGGGTGGAGGACGAGGAGCGAGTTATCTATCCCCAGGAGGATATCGCCACCAGCGGTAAATTACCAGATAAGAGCTCTCAGCCCACTCCTCTTCCGTAACATCCTCCGTCTCCTATCCAGTTCGGTTCGCTTCGACTTGGTCTCTAGAGAGCCTCCTCCAATGCGAGACTTTCCATGTACAGCGCTGCTTAGGCTTTCTACTTATTATGATTTCTGTCTTTCCTTCCGTCTGCCTATACTTTTCGTTTCCTTTTTTATTTTCCCCTCCCACCCCTTTATTCTTTTTCCCCTCCAAAACATCCATGAGTCGCTCCTGACTTACCCAAGAGAATCCCGAACCCCTTCATGTAGTTGAACGTAGCGTTGTCTTGTAGTCTAGTGTAAATACATGCAAAAATGCTAATAAACGGACCAGCGATCTAACAAGCTGTACATACATTTAATTGAAAATCAACTATCAAATCATTGCTGTATATATGTATACCTCGACTGTATATGTAATGTATAATCCGCATATCATCTATAATTATTGGCATTTTTGTTGGTGCATGCTTAAAATAAAAGGCAATGTCTGGGAATTTGAGGATTATTGTTCCGGGTAAATGAAATACACATATCTTTTGGACATATATTTCCCTATGAAAAACGTAAATACATTTCAATCACTTCAGACCTCTTTGATTTGTTTAGCCTCAAATTCCTGGCACTGCTGGTGTATAGCTAGTTTGTAAGCACAGGGAAATCTGTTTAAATTGAATCGACAATTAAATGAAAATGAAAACAAACAGATATAAGCATAAAGTCGACATTTAAACAGAGTTCTTTAGATCGTGTATAGGGCTAAAGAAGGAATCTACCGGTAACTCAATTGCGAAGTACACATGTATGACTTTTCCTTTTCAAAACAATTTAATACTTCTTATGTCCTATATCCACGAATTTATCTGCATTTGATAAGTCACATTTAATGCATTTACTAATACAAAATACTTGCACATTTTAATTGAAATATTTGCAAAGACAACTAACTTAATAACAATTTTAAATCGGAATGTGACTGTCAAATGCAATTAGTTAAAAATGCAATTAAATTCAACGAATTTGATTGAGTTTTCTCTTTAAGATTTTTCTAGGTCACCCAATAATCAATCACTAATATATCTTTTATTCTGCTTAATTTTAATTTTCCCTGGACCGTTCTGAAATCAGACGGTAAATATCTCGTACTGCCTTCTGGAGAACTACACATTCGTGAGGTTGGACCCGAGGATGGATACAAGAGCTATCAGTGCCGAACCAAACATCGCTTGACAGGAGAGACGAGATTGAGTGCCACGAAGGGTCGATTGGTCATCACAGGTAAGTCCGCCTTGTTGGCCAATTTTAATTATGAAAAAACATACAAGAAAGTTTCAGAGATAAATGAGTACAATTTTGACTAAAATATAAATATTCTTTGAATTTATTTTAATTAAATATTTTCCACATGCTATACAACTGAAGCTTTCTTATGGCAGAGTAAACTTAAAAAGACGTTGCATTAAAATATGTACATTTAAAATATTAAAGTTCTTATAAGAAATAATTTTTTTAAGTTTATTCTCCGAAACTTTGACTGGAAAGTTAAAATTCAGACATTGAAATACTTTCAATAATGGTTTTTGGCATTACCAGTCTGTACAGCAGATGTTTGAAATATTATCAAAAATAGATATATATGCAATTATATGTATCTATATTAAATTATGAACACCTTAACTTGCTTAAATGCAGTATTCAGCCATGAAACCTTCTTTAATAATAATAAAAATAATAATATTTCAAGCATTTGTTAGCGTCATTTTGGAAAATCCAAGGATGTGGTTTGTTTATTTTACAACACAGAATCCTCTGTAGTTTCCAAAGGACTTTAATAAATATTAAACAAGCAACAAGTCTTTGAGGCCATTTAAATGCAATCAAAACGATTTTTCGCTTAAAATCTCTTTCTTTGCGTACTTGGCTATATTAAAAATTACAATTACCATTTAAAATTTTCAATGATGCCATCTAAAATTTAAGAAACCCTGCACAGATGTTTTTAAAAACCAAAGACTTGTTGCTGTAGCCTTAGTCTAAATTGAAAACTGCCTGAATGTTGGGATAGGGTACTCGACAATGATAAGAGCTTGAAATAAAGCCGTTTAGAGTAGGCGTGGTCCGTTCTCGACTAAACCATCTTATACTGTTTGCAAAATAAAAAATTAAGTCCAAAATTATGTCCAAGCCTTGGCAATTTTCACTTAGCATTCGCGTTAGAATTTCGCCCAAGGTAAGTCACACTTTCAGTTCCTGTTGCATTTTTACTTATTGGCCATTCCTGTATGGTTTTTAACACTCTCTCGCTTCATTCACAGAACCAGTTGGCAGAGTTTCGCCCAAGTTTCCAAACACGCTGACCAGCAGCAGTTTCACGGGGGAGGCAGGCGCTAGCCAGACCCTTCTCTGTCCCGCACAGGCCTATCCAGCTCCCTTGTTTAGGTAGGAAAGTGATGCACCCCAGACCAACTTTGGCCAGTTTCAGTATGCCTTCTTCGTTAGTTTCACTTTCTGCGGTTTGATTTTTTAAAGAACCCATCGCTAGTGTTGGGCCCAGACTGCTCTCTGGTAACGACATCAAGGTAGTTCAATTTGCCACTGGCCAAGCCACCACCCTGTTGTGTCCAGCCCAGTCGTATCCAGTGCCAGTTTTTAGGTAAGACAACCGCCTATCCCAACTGAAGGATTCCCCTCTGAGGAGTATTCCTTACGTCCTGGTTATTACCACTTCCCAGAACCCGTTGGAAGCGTTGGTCCCCGTCTAACCAGTGGAGATGAGTCGCGAATTCTCAGGGTGAACCTGGCGGCCGGTGCCACTCTGCTTTGCCCAGCTCAGGCATATCCGGTGCCGTTTTTTAGGTAAACTAACCCCAACGTCCAGGCAACTCTGAGGCAGTAATTAGCACTAACTCCCTGAACTCCCCTTTGAAACACAGAACCGGTGGGCAGTGTGAGTCCCAAGGTGACAGCCGGCGATGATGCCATTAAGATACCCAAGGTGTCTCTAAGCCATAGTGCCACCCTCATGTGTCCAGCTCAGGCGTACCCGGTGCCGTTTTTTAGGTAATCCCAACCCAACATTAAGGCGAGAAAGTTTATCCATGTCCGTTAACATTGTATTATCGACTGCAGAACCCGTTGGCAGTGTTAGTCCGCACCTGAACGGCAATGGCAACCAGGAGCTCATAACCCTGACTCGGGTTCCAGCTTTACAAAGTGTCACACTCATGTGTCCGGCCCAGGCCTATCCGGTCCCCTTCTTTAGGTAAACAATTCAGTTCGCATCCCAACTTCAGGCAGGATATAGAATTCTTGGCCCTTTAGTGACTAATGCCACCCATTCCCAGAACCTGTTGGCAGTGTTGGCCCCAAACTCACCTCAGGCGACGACTCTCGCACTGTCAAGGTTAAGCTTGAGGACAGCGTAACGCTCCTTTGTCCAGCTCAGGCTTATCCGGTGCCTGTATATAGGTAATTTTGGTTCCACTTCCAAGCCCATCCTCTCCCACATCAGGCAGTAACTATAGAATGAGGTTTTGACTTTAAAAACTTGTTAATTTCTCGTCAGAGCCCGTTGGCAGTGTCAGTCCCAAGATAGACACAGGAGAAGATTTCAAGCACCTTAAGGGGAAAAGCAGCCACGATATAAGCTTGCTATGCCCTGCCCAGGCCTATCCACAGCCCTTCTTTAGGTAAATGTCATTATAGTTACATTCGTGCAGTTTTCAAATAGCAAAGACTTCTTTTGCGGAATAGTGAATCATTTGCCTTACAGAACCCATTGGTAGTGTGAGTCCCAAAATCACCAACTCCGACGACCTAAAGCATGTCAAGGTTAAGAGACTGACCAGCTTGAGTCTTCTATGTCCCGCTCAAGCTTATCCTCAGCCCATTTCTAGGTAAATCTCTGTCCCAACATTGTAGATTCAGGCAGCATCTCAGGCAAGCACTTAATGGTTCACCAATTTCTAGAGCCCGTAGGCAGTGTAGCGCCAAAGTTAAACTTCCTGGAACGCTTCAAGATGATGCAGGTCCAAAGCGGCACCAATTTCAACATTCAGTGTCCGGTTCAATCGTATCCCATGCCAGTTTTTAAGTAAGATTCAATTCGGATTCCCTCGTAAAGAGCCAAAACACATTCAGTCAGTTGCAATGATCGATTTTCAATCTCTCAATTCCCTTAGAGCCCGTGGGCAGTGTCCGACCCAAAGTGAATCCCCAGGACAAGCACCAGTTCATAGACGTGGAGCTGGCGAGTAGCTATGCCCTGCTCTGCCCAGCTCAGTCGTATCCCACCCCCTCCTTCAGGTGCGTTCCCCTTTCCTAGCAATGTCAGACAGTTTTCCAAGATTTTTTGTGACTTGTTTTTGCTCCTAGAACCCGTTGGCTCCGTCAAGCCGAAAATAAATATTCAGGACAAGCTGCAGACACGCGAGATAGCCAGTGGAATCGGATTCGCTTTGCTGTGCCCGGCCCAGTCATATCCGATGCCAGCCCACAGGTGCGCGGAGCATGCCATCAATTTGGCCAATTGTCCAATTTACAGGGCGTTCTCCCAATTTCATACAGTGCAATTTGAGTGATTATTCTATTAGGCCTAGGTCTCTGCCCAGTTCAGGCAGCTTGCAATGTAGTTATTCGTTTGGTTCAGCCTTCAAATTCCTTTTCAGAGCCAATTGGCAGTGTGCCACCCAAGGTTAGCATAGACGATGAGGTGGCCAATGCCCGAGGCTACGTTGGCCGGAGCTTGAGTCTCAAGTGCCCTGCCCAGTCGTTTCCTATTCCCGCGTATAGGTAGGTATCCGGTGTTTTGTAAGCATTTGGGCAGTTTTTGATGCAGCTTAGCGGGGTTTGACTTTTTACATTTTTTACCAGAGCCCGTGGCTTCGGTGCCTCCCAAGTTAAACCTGCTGGAAAGAGTTCGGACCATGGAGGTATCCTTGGGTGCGAGGTATGCCATGCAGTGTCCTGGCCAGGCCTTTCCCGTGCCCATCAATAGGTAAATCTACCCCTAGCCCAACTTAGGTTAAGTCTTCGTCCAGGGCCTTCGTTTGCCTTTCATTTGAATCGATATTTCAGAACCTATTGGCTCCGTTCCGCCTAAGATCAACAACATAAACGATAAGTTCCAGCTGATGCAGGTCAAGTTGGCCAGCGACTTTGCCATGCAGTGCCCAGGGCAAGCCTATCCAGTGCCTGTAGTTAGGTAGTAGTCTTTTCACTTTATCCCAGAATTTCAGGCTGAAGGTATTCTAAGGATAACATTTATTTCTTTAAACATGTAGAGCCCATTGGTTCGGTGCCGCCCAAGATTACTAGCTTGCACGATAAGTTTCAAGTGTTGCAAGTGAAGCTATCAGAGGACTTCTCTATGCAGTGTCCTGGCCAAGCATATCCGGTGCCCATAGTTAGGTTAGTCCTAAATCCCTTGACCAACATTCAGGGCTGTCTAAGCAACATATTAACCGAATTTCGATCCCCAAATAAGAACCCGTTGGCTCAGTGGCACCCAAAGTTGATACTCGGGATGAGTTTACCTTTGCCAGGACTCGTCAGGGAGCATCCAAGGCGCTCATATGTCCAGCTCAATCGTACCCCATGCCATTCTTTAGGTAAACCCCTCATCAATCCAGTCCAACATTCAGGCTCCCAGTTTAGAATCCCCTAAATACAGGCTTTACTCTCAGAACCCGTTGGCAGTGTGGCTCCCAAAGTCGACATTAAAGACGAGATCAATTACGCTCGTGTGGCTCTAGATCACAGTCTAGCTATAGTTTGCCCAGCCCAGTCTTATCCGGTGCCCGCTTTCCGGTGAGTCCTTGAGGAATACTGTTTATCTCAACATAAAGGCATGATTATAGTTGGCAGGCACAGCTGGCAAATATCTGTTGACCGATTCGTGCGTTCGCAAAATAAGTGTTTTTTTTTACTTTGACCAAAGAATCCGAGAACAACCAATTCAATTCCTCATTTAAAATTTTGCTTCGGCTCGGCCGACAATTAGTTTTTTTCGGTTTCATGTAGTTTAATTTTTCGTTCGTGTCATTTAGCTTTGTGAATTTAGCGAGTGCTCAAAATTATTTAATTAGCTTAACGTAAAGCGCTCAGCAGAAAGCAAAAACAAAAAGAAACGAGAACGAGGATACATTACTTTTTTTCAGTTGATCTCGCGCAGAGAGTAAGGGAAAAACGGTCAACAGTTATTTTTAGAGCTAAGTTGTCGGGCAATAGTTAAGCATTTATTTTCGTAGAGCCTGTGGGCAGTGTGGCGCCCAAAGTGGATCCCAACGATCGGATCAAGTGGGTGGATAGGCCCGGTGGCAGTTCCCTGAACTTGCTCTGCCCAGCTCAGTCTTTTCCAGTGCCTGCTGCTCGGTAAGCTCCGATATCTCTCCCCCTCAAGCAGTTTTCATGAGTCAGGCACCTAGGGAAATCGATATATACGTACATATGTATGTTATTTGCAGAGCCCGTCGGCAGTGTAGCGCCCAAGGTGGACGTGAAGGACCGTATCACTTGGCTGGACAAGCCTCGTGGTCAGGCCTTGAACTTGCTATGTCCCGCTCAGTCGTATCCCATGCCAGCTTATAGGTAGGATTTTCCCTAGTCCTCCTCTCAGGCAGTTTTTGAATTAGGATTAGCACTCAAAACCATTCGCTTTATTCTGAAACTCTTGCAGAACCCGTGGGTAGTGTGGCCCCGAAGGTTGATATGCACGATAAGATGGATTTTACCATACGAAACTCGAACCGCTCGTTGAATTTGTTCTGCAAGGCTCAGGGATATCCCATGCCAGCGTTTAGGTAAACACATTGTTGAGTGCCGCCCATCAGATTGGGGTTTTTTAAAGATAGAGATGCATAAAGTTCTTCTCTTTTAGAACCCGTTGGCAGTGTGGCGCCAAAGGTAGATATGGAGGATAAATTTGGTGTAACGATAAGGGACTCATATAGAGCATTAAGCTTGCTCTGCAAGGCTCAGGGATACCCCATGCCAGCGTTTAGGTAAACACATTGTTGAGTGCCTTCCAGCAGGTCAGGTGGGGTTTGTTGGCGAAAGTTACAGGTGTGAAAACTTTATTTTAGAGCCCGTTGGAAGTGTGGCCCCTAAGGTGGAAATTAAAGATAAATTGGGCATCTTTGTGGCTAAATCCAATCGATCTATGGCCTTGCTTTGCCCAGCCCAAGCATATCCAATGCCAGCTTATAGGTAAAGTCTAGTACCTAAATCGCATTCAGTCAGTTTCCTCCAAGCATTCTGAACTAACGAGAAAACTATCCCAGAGCCCATTGGAAGTGTCGCTCCTCGGGTTAATCGAAAGGATGAGTTCAATCATGACCGTATTAGGAGCTTTCAGACCATAGCCATACAGTGTCCTGCGCAGTCTTATCCTGTCCCGGTTTATAGGTAATGTCGAGTGCTCAAGGTCCCTCCACTGCATTGTTTCAATTAGCTGGGTGGCTTTCACACGAATAAAACTCCTTTCAGAGCCCGTCGGAAGTGTGGCCCCAAAGGTCAACAAGAACGACGAGTTTAGTCACGACCGGATTGCCGTTGGCGGCATTGTGGCACTTCGATGTCCCGCTCAGTCCTTTCCGGTGCCATTTTATAGGTGGGTCAGGTCGCTGTCGAGTTCTATGTTCCGGCCGGGGCTCAGGCAGTTTCAGAATATTTCTAACCCACATCCCAATTTTCCAGAGCCTGTGGGCAGCGTGGCACCGCGTGTCAATAAGAAGGACGGCTTTAGCCACGACAGCATCCGTCGGGGCCAGACAGTAGCCATTTTCTGTCCTGCACAGGCCTACCCCGTGCCCTTCTATAGGTAATGCGTGCGGCATGTCCAAAGTTTTCCAATTACCAACGAGCCAAGATTAAGTCGCCAGGCCTCATTGGCCTCAAACTCTAATTAGCTTTGTGTCCACAACTGCCGCCCAATTTAACCCATTCATTGTCACGCAACCCCCGCCCCTTTTCCGAGTTAGTTGAGTGGCAGGTAATTCCTATTGTTGTCGAACAACTTTGGTAGTTTTCAATGTTAGCCCAGGCTCCTTATACTCACGCCGTATCGTTCGCCCGCAGAGCCCGTGGGCAGTGTGCCACCCAAGATCAGTGTGGGTGAACGGCGTAAGGACGCTGAGGTGCCTCTGCGGCAAGACCTGAGCATCTTCTGTCCGGCACAATCATATCCAGTTCCCGCATTCAGGTGAGCGCAGTAGGATTTCCCACTCAGGCAGTTTTTATTAGGTCTATTTTGGATGTACTCTTACATAATGGTTCTCTTCCAGAGCCGGTGGCCAGTGTTGGTCCCAAAATCAGTGTGGGCGAGCGACTTAGAGATGCTGGAGCTCCGTCAAAGTCTACTCTGACGCTCTTTTGTCCAGCCCAATCTTACCCAGTGCCCTCCTTTAGGTAACGACAGCTCATTCAGGCAGTTATCATAATAATATACCAAGCAGCGCTGATCTAGATAATAGGTTAACTAACTTCTTTCTTAGAACCCGTTGGCAGTGTAGCTCCCAAGATCAGTGTCGAGAATCGTCTGAAGAATGCAGAGGCTAGCCAAGCTTCCAGTTTCACTCTTTTCTGTCCCGGTCAGGCCTATCCGGTGCCCTTCTTTAGGTAACCCTTTCCTTACTTATAGGCAGTTTTCATCTTGCTTTATTTTCACTATTGACCCTGTATGAATCCCTATAACTTATAGAGCCCGTTGGCAGTGTGGCACCAAAACTGACGTCTGGTGATAAGACCCGGAATGTGGATATTAACCTAAGTGGGAGTGTGACCCTACTTTGTCCTGCCCAAGCCTATCCGGTTCCGTTTTTTAGGTGATTTTTCCAATACATTCGGGCAGTTTTCAGTTAACTTTCAAACAAATTTAAAGTATATTTGGTTGGTTTTTCCAGAGCCTATTAGTGGGTCTGCTCCCAGAGTGGCCCTTATTCAGAAAACGAATATTGATTATGTGCGCCTGGGCGGAACAGTGGCCATAATGTGCCCTGCACAGGGTTTTCCAGTGCCAGCTTTTAGGTGAGACCAGACGGCATTTAGGAAGTTTTCATTATCTCGTACCAGAAAATAATATATAATTTTCGTTCAATCTAAATCATGTAGAACCTATAAGTAGTACGGTGCCCAAAGTGGTATCACTGGCTAAGTTCGATATGAAAACCTATGCTGGCTCCTCGACCCTGGCTCTCCTCTGCCCAGCTCAGGGTTATCCAGTGCCAGTGTTTAGGTAAAAATGTATAAATATATACAACATTCATGCAGTTTAGGGTGTAGATGGACAGGTTTTTAATTAATTTTCTTTTCTATAGAGCCCGTTTCAAGCACAGCTCCCAAAGTGCCGCCTTTGCAGTCTCGACCTTTGGTAGTTCCTGGGCTGACCAATGTCTCCATCTTGTGTCCTGCCCAGGGCTATCCTGCCCCCAGTTTTAGGTTGGTTCTCTCATTAATAAATATATTAGATATATAAGAATATGAAGATTTTAATCAATGTGAAATTCAAATAAGTTTCTGTGCATCCTCTGATAAATAGATCTCGCCTCAGTTCTGGTACTCCAACATTCAGGCAAATCTTAATATCCAGGGCTTAGACTTGGTTTTCTAAAAAGGAGTATCTGATTTTATAGAACCCATCAGCAGTAGTCCACCAAAGATAAATGCTCTGACCTATAAGCCCAATGTGGTGGACTTTACAGCTACTACGGCTTTATTGTGTCCAGCACAGGGTTACCCAGCTCCCAGCTTCAGGTGGGTTTTCTGGCTACGCCTAGACCAACATCAGGCACTGGTTCAGATGTTCTTATAAAAATACAAAAAAATCAAATATTCGCAGAGCCTATTTCAAGTACTGCTCCCCGAACTCCTGCGTTAGTGCAAAAACCTCTGGAGCTGCTTGAGTCGCTCTCCATATCATTGCTGTGCCCTGCCCAGGGATTTCCGGCTCCCAGTTTTCGGTAAGCCGAAACTAGCATTCAGGCGGTGCCACATTGTTTGGACCCTATAGAACCCCCCTGCCCAGGGATTTCCGGCTCCCAGTTTTCGGTAAGCCGAAACTAGCATTCAGGCGGTGCCACACTGTTTGGACCCTATAGAACCCGTCGGAGGCAAGGCCCCAACGCTACTCTCTAATGACATCAAGAGGTCGTGGATAGATCGAATGCTGGCCACCGATTTGGCCCTATTTTGTCCGGCCCAGGGATTTCCAGTTCCAGCTTTTAGGTTAGAAAAGATAGGGATTTATTTATTATTATTTTAATCTATGAAGCAATTGAATTGAATTGGTTGCAATCACATTGAGAATCTGTTGAAAGCCCCAGAAATCATTGCCTTTGCTTAGGAAAGTATGTTCTTCATTAACTTGTTGCATATCTTCATCCCACATTTCAGTCAATCACAGGAAAAAAAATTACGTAAAGAGACGGTCAATTTTGGGTCATGTTTCTCAGTTTTGGAATGGAACCCTTAAATTGCTCATAGCGTATAATTTATTTTCTGTGTATCTTGATAAAGGACCGAAGAATTGCCTTTTCCTTTTCTCAGAGCCCGTTTCGTCCAAGGCCCCCGTTCTTTCGGTCGACACCAAGTGGTCCGGCATCGAGAGGCGCTGCGGCATGGACATCGTGCTGTTGTGTCCCGCGCAGGCATTTCCTGTGCCCATCAGCAGGTTAGGACCCCAAAAACGTGACTTTAATTATGCACGAGCGGTTTGGGCGGCAGCTAGGTGGCAAAGGAAGGGGGTGGGGCGCAAAGTTCATTCATAAAAATGCGCGCGCAAAGAAAATAGGCGAACGCACGCATAAAAGTAAGCTACGTAAACAAACCATAAACAGGGCGAAGGCGGAAAGCACGAGAATCGGTAAACAGACCCATACACTCTCACATGTGGGTGCTGCTGCCTCCCCCTCTCTCTCTCCTCTCTAGGTTGCGTTGGTGTGCGTGCGAGAGATGTAAACAAACTGGTTCGGTCTCTCTGGCTCTCTCCCGCTCTTTACTGCGCACACTCGCGATACACACGAAATTTCCCAAACAATTACCCCTCCGTGGCGAGTGTGGATCGCATATGTCCCGCTCGCACACTGGCTGATGAATGAACGCACGTTTCTGGGTCAACAGCCGTTGGTTTGTGCCACTTTCCCGAGGTCAACCGGCAGCGCGACCTCCACTTGTTGCACGCCCAGCTGTCGCTGCCTGAGCCGGCGCTTCTGCGCATGCCCCTGGCCTTAACATTGACCCCGACCCCCAAGGAGTTTGCATTGCTCAATACCAAGCCAATGTCTCCCCCTCTTCTGCACACCAATGCAGTCTTTGTACAAACTTTGCGACCAGGTTAAGGTCGGGGTCAGGTTAGGGTTGCGAGGTCACGCGCCGCGTCGCAGCGAAAGTTTGTTATTCGGAATTAAGAGGAAAAGAAGAAAGTATCTCTACATTCAGTCAGTGTCTTTTTACGCTAAGAGTAATTAAAGGCTAATGTCATTTGCAGAGCCCGTTGGCTCCAAAGCCCCGACCTTTTCCCTCGAGTACAAGCTCATTGAGGTGGAGAGGTCAAGGGGCTCGGCACTCGCCCTTCTCTGCCGGGCCCAAGCCTTTCCAGTGCCCATCATCAGGTGAGGGCCTAGGCCAACGTTCAAAGCAGTTTTCATAGTTAAATGAGATTGTAGGGAAATGTTATATACTAAGCTTAAGTTTACCAAATTTTTGTAGTTTTATTAAACTGTAAAAACTTGTATCGTTAACTATGTAGAACCCATTGGTTCCAAGGCTCCCTCGGTGCCCACCGGTGTAATGGTCTTCCAGCAAGCTGTGCCTTTGCATACCACTTTCGCCATGCTTTGCCAGGCTCAGGCATTTCCAGTGCCAGTTTTTAGGTAAACAATGGGAAATTATAATTATTTATTAATGAGCTAGTCGTTTTATAGTTGATCTTTGTAAGCCTTTAAATATTTACTAAGTATTTTCAATCTTTATTTTATAAAGATGTTTCTGCCTCCCAAAACATTTAATTACAATAAAAACAAAATTCAAAATAAATAAACCCCAATATTCAGCAGCCTTTTATTCGGTAAAAATATAAAACCGGAACCGAAAAATTAGAAGTTTCTACTTTTTAGACCCCGTCGGTTTCAAGGCACCTAGTTTTCCCAGTGTGGCCTCAACATTTACTATACAAACGGCTCAAAAAAGCGAAGTCGCTCTTACCTGCCAGGCCCAATCCTATCCTGTGCCTATATTTAGGTAATGAAATTCCCTTCCCTGTTAGGCTCCCCCCAACTGTCCAACTGGTTCTGTGCAGGGCTTTTATACAATATTATTAGCTAGATTAAGCACAAATAATTTTTTATTTTAGAGCCCGTTGGTGCCAAGGCTCCGACCTTTTCAAGTGACTCTAAAGGCAGTATATTCGAGCGCTCGATTAGTTCCAGCTTTGCCCTGCTGTGCCAGGCTCAGGCTTTTCCCGTTCCCATCATTAGGCAAGTTTCAGGCAATACTTATATAACAATCTGAATGCTTTGTAGAACCTATTGGTGCCAGGGCTCCCACGTTCTCCTCCGATTACAACTCCTTTTCCTACGCCCGTGCTGTGGGTCAGAGCTTTGCCCTGCTGTGTCAGGCCCAGGCCTTCCCAGTGCCCATCATGAGGTTAGCCCTAGAAACGAGCTCTCTCTTCAGGCAGTTTTCTTAACTTACATTTAAATTAACTTAAATACTAGAATAAAGTGAAAGTGTTTGATTACAGAGCCCATCGGAGCTAGAGCTCCCACCTTCTCCACTGATTCTAATTCGTTTTCGTACACCCGTTCTGTGGGTCAGAGCTTTGCGCTACTCTGCCAGGCTCAGGCGTATCCAGTCCCAATCATGAGGTTGAGAAACTACGTTATTCAGGCAGTTTTCTTAGTCAACTTTACATATACAATTATTTACAGAACCCATTGGCGCTAGGGCTCCCACATTTTCAACAGATTCAAATATATTTTCCTATACAAGACCAGTGGGTCACAGCTTTGCTCTACTGTGCCAGGCTCAAGCCTATCCGGTTCCATTAATGAGGTAGTCTATTGGTCAGTGATCTAATCCCTGCAGGCAGTTTGGCATTTAGTTACTTGGGGGTCTTTTAAATATATTTTCTTTGACTTCCAGAGCCGGTAGGTGCCAAGGCTCCCACCTTTGCCAGTGTCTCAAAAATATCCAGTCTACTCGGCGCCAGTTCGAGTGATATTGTGTTGCTGTGTCAGGCTCAGGCATTTCCAGTTCCCTATGTAAGGTAAAGCTCAAAACGTCAGGCAGTTTAGGGCATATCTTTATATTTTCCTAGAACCCGTCAGTGCCAAAGGCCCTACCTTTGCTTCCGATATGAAAAGCTATACATTCGTACGACACTTTGGCCAGAGTTTTGCTCTGCTGTGTCAGGCGCAGGCCTATCCGATTCCCCTAATAAGGTAGCCATTAAATAGACTTAAGACGCATTCCACCCCAGTCACCATCTAAACCCCATTCTTATATTTTTTTAGAGCCGGTCGGCGCCAAAGCTCCCACCTTCTCTGGCGAGTCCAAGAGTTTTACATTTGTCAAAGAGATCTCGACTAGTTTTGCCCTGCTCTGCCAGGCGCAGGCATTTCCAGTACCCATCATAAGGTTAGTCGAATATTCAGGCAGTTTTCTAGGCACAGATTTTGAAGGTAATGCTACAAAGAAGCCAACGGTTTACAGAGCCCGTGGGTAGTGTGGCCCCAAAGATATCCGGTGGTCGCCTGCAGGAAATGACAAGAGCGGCGACAACTGACAACATTCAGGCAGCATATATACAATATTCAGTGAAGAGGCCTCATCGAACATCGATTTCTTTCAGAGCCCATCGGCAGTGTAGCTCCCACAATATCGGGCGATCGCCTGCAGGAACAGACCCAGAAGCTGGGCCACAGTTTCTCCATTCTCTGTCAGGGACAAGCCTATCCTCATCCAGTGTTTAGGTAGATATAGTAGTTGAACAATCCTTCAGGCAGTTCTCACGACTGGGAAAGCAAGTCCCTGATTTTTCCTACCCCCATTGCAGAGCCTGTTGGCCTTGTCAAGCCCCGCATTTCCGTAAAGAGCATTGAGATCAACGAAGTGACCTTGGGTGGCACCTTTGTTGGACATTGTCCTGGACAGGGCTATCCAGTGCCGGTTTATAGGTAGAATACTGCTAGATAGATTCTCTCTCGTTAGGTTGCCGCCAGCTTACTCCCGAAATCCCCAAGAGTGGTGCACAGAATGAGCAAATGAATTAGTCAAAAAATTAATTAATACTCAGAGGTAAGTAGGCTCCGTCGCCATGCCAGGTAAAGGTAAGTAGCTCAAGGATTATATAGATTCAATCTATCAGCTAAACTTGCTCACTCTGTGCTCACTGTCCCCAATGCCAACTTTGACTCTTAGAACCCACGTTAACATTCTCCTCTCGTTCCAGATGGTACAAGTTCATCGAAGGCACTACTCGCAAGCAGGCAGTCGTTTTGAATGATCGTGTGAAACAGGTTTCCGGCACCCTCATTATCAAGGACGCCGTGGTAGAGGACTCCGGCAAGTACCTGTGCGTAGTCAACAACTCCGTGGGAGGAGAGAGCGTAGAGACCGTGCTCACAGTTACCGCCCCACTGTCCGCCAAGATCGATCCCCCCACTCAGACCGTTGACTTTGGACGACCCGCTGTATTCACCTGCCAATACACCGGAAACCCCATCAAGACTGTTAGCTGGATGAAGGACGGCAAGGCCATTGGTCACAGCGAGCCTGTGCTGCGTATTGAATCCGTAAAGAAGGAGGACAAGGGCATGTACCAGTGCTTCGTAAGGAATGACCAGGAATCGGCGGAGGCCAGTGCTGAGCTGAAGCTTGGCGGCCGCTTCGATCCTCCCGTTATACGACAGGCCTTCCAGGAAGAGACCATGGAGCCCGGACCCAGTGTGTTCCTTAAGTGCGTCGCCGGCGGCAACCCCACTCCCGAAATTTCATGGGAGCTCGATGGCAAGAAGATTGCCAACAACGATCGCTATCAGGTTGGACAGTATGTGACGGTCAACGGCGATGTGGTTTCCTATCTGAACATTACCTCGGTCCATGCCAACGATGGTGGCCTCTACAAGTGCATTGCCAAGAGCAAGGTGGGCGTGGCTGATCACTCTGCCAAGTTGAATGTCTATGGCCTGCCCTACATCCGACAAATGGAGAAAAAGGCTATCGTGGCTGGCGAGACCCTGATGGTAACCTGCCCTGTTGCCGGCTACCCTATTGATTCTATTGTCTGGGAGCGAGGTGAGTAGAGATACTTTAAAAAATATATGTAATACGGCGTTACTCTAATTTTGCCGTAAATTTTCCTACCGTAGATAACCGTGCCCTGCCCATCAATCGCAAACAGAAGGTTTTCCCCAACGGAACCCTGATCATCGAGAACGTTGAGCGCAACTCTGACCAGGCGACCTACACATGCGTGGCCAAGAACCAGGAGGGATACTCCGCCCGCGGCTCTCTTGAAGTGCAAGTCATGGGTAAGTCAAAAATTCTAGCTCCTTCCCAGACTCCCCCATTTGAATGGGAGAGCTCTGGTCGACGCCACTCTTTTTGGGCGGGTTTTTAGGTTTCAGCCTCAACGTTGGTCGCTAGCTCCACTTTTTAATCGATGAACTCGACCCAAACCCCTTCGCTCAGTTCCGCCACAGGTCGTGCCCTTCGATTTTGGGGAGGAGACCATCAACATGAACGATATGGTGTCGGCCACTTGCACGGTAAACAAGGGCGACACCCCTCTGGAGCTGTACTGGACAACAGCGCCTGATCCGACCACGGGAGTGGGCCGCCTGATGTCCAACGATGGCATCCTCATTACAAAGACCACACAGCGCATAAGCATGCTCAGCATTGAGTCCGTGCACGCGCGTCATCGGGCCAACTACACGTGTGTGGCCAGGAACGCGGCCGGGGTCATTTACCACACGGCGGAGTTGCGGGTCAACGGTTCGCTCCTTCCTCTGTTCAATGTGCCTTGACTCGTAGTTTGCTTAGACTTTGGTTTTTGAGTTCCGTTTCCTTGATACCGTCCCCTCCTCGCTCCCCTTCGCAGTGTTGCCACAGATCGTGCCCTTCGATTTTGGCGAGGAGAGCGTCAATGAGCTGGACATGGTCTCAGCTTCCTGTACGGTTAACAAGGGCGATCTGCCCATCGACGTGGCCTGGACAAAAAACGGCGGCCGTGTTTACACCAACGATGGGATAGTGGTGACCAAGACCAGCACTCGCATGAGTGTCCTGAGCATTGAGTCCGTGAGGGCCCGACACGCTGGCAACTACTCCTGCGTGGCCACCAACAATGCGGGCGAGACCCGGCACTGGGCCATCCTGGCCGTCAATGGTTACTAGCCCTCATTCGATTCCTTATCTTTGCCAAAGATTCTTTGCTTTTCGTTTGCTTTACTTTCTGTTATGTTAACCCAACCCCATCCTAGTATTGCCCCAGGTCGTGCCCTTTGACTTTGGCGAGGAGTCCATCAACGAGTTGGACATGGTTTCGGCCTCCTGCACCGTTAACAAGGGTGATCTGCCCGTCGACATATATTGGACGAAGAACGGCGGGCGCGTTTACACCAACGACGGTCTGATTGTGACCAGGAACAGCCAGCGCCTGAGCGTCCTGAGCATCGAGTCCGTGAGGGCTCGGCATGCGGGAAACTACTCCTGCGTGGCCACCAACAATGCCGGGGCCATCACTCAGTCCGCCATGCTGGCAGTCAATGGTTATTGCTCATCGTACTTGAAGCTGTTTTCTTAAGTTTTCCTTGCCTTTTTTTGCCTCCCGATTTCCCCGCCACAACTATCCAGTCCTGCCCCAAATAATGCCCTTTGATTTCGGTGAGGATGTGATCAACGAGCTGGACATGGTGTCAGCTTATTGCACCGTCAACCGCGGAGATCTGCCCGTCGATATAGCCTGGACTAAGAACGGCGGCCGAGTGTACACCAACGACGGGCTGATAGTGACTCGCAATAGTCAACGCATCAGCGTTTTGAGCATCGAATCCGTGAGAGCTCGGCATGCGGGAAACTACTCCTGCGTGGCCACCAACAATGCCGGGGAGACGAGGCAGTCCGCCATTTTGGCTGTGAATGGTTAATCGCTTAGGAATCCACATATCGATTTTACGTTTATTAGATTTTCATTTGGTTTTTGTCTTGGTTTTACTTCCTTGCCGCACAGTTCCTCCCTCGATTGCTCCCTTTTCCTTTGGCGATGATCCCGTGAATACTGGCGAGAATGCCGGGGTCCAGTGCATGGTACAGAAGGGGGATGTACCCATCACCATCAAGTGGACGCTCAATTCGCGACCGATCATCAATGGGGAGGAGGGAATCACCATTCTTAAGCTGTCTCCCAAGACGAGCGTTTTGAATATAGCCGCCGTCGAGCAGCATCATCGCGGGGTATTTAGGTGCATTGCCGAGAACAAGGCAGGATCCAGCTTCACCACATCGGAGCTGAAGGTCAACGGTACACGACCACATTGACATCACTCAACCCACCTTAGCCTTTATATTTTCAGTTATATTTTAATTTTTACATTTTCATTTTATTTAATCCTTTTGACCTGCAGTGCCTCCCCAAGTATCGCCCTTCCATTTCGGCAGCGAAGTATTGAATATGGGCGATGTTTTGAGCATCACCTGTGTGGTCCTCAAGGGCGACTTGCCCCTACAGATCCATTGGACTCTGAATGGTGAATCTGTAAAGACAGGTGTGGATGGATTCACGGTGATGCAGCTCAATGCGCGAACCAGCTATCTGAGTGTGGATTCTCTGGAGGCCAAGCACCGCGGCTCCTACAGCTGCGTGGCCCAAAACTTGGCGGGTCGAGCGATCTATTCCGCTGAGCTGCAAGTGAATGGTTGGTGATCCTCTGGATAGCACCTTTTGAGTGTCTCTGTAGCCCTCTTACTAACAATACTCTGGTTTATTTGGTCCTAAGGAGCTTTGTTGATCTTCTGAGACCTAACGGTGTCCCCCAATAGTTGCCCCACAGATCAGTCCCTTCTCATTTGGCGATGAGCCATTGAACCGCGGAGAGGTTGCGAGTGTGACTTGCGTGGTTCCGAAAGGTGACCTACCCCTAGACATCTATTGGACCCTGAACTCTGCTCTCATTGTGAATGGCGAACTGGGCTTCACACTGGTGCGTCTGAATAAGCGGACGAGTTCGCTGAACGTGGACTCCTTGGAGGCCCTGCATCGAGGCACTTACAAGTGTCTAGCAAACAACTCAGCGGGCTACGCCGAATACGTTTCCACACTAGATGTGAACGGTTTGTTCCGACTCGTCTATAGTTTGAAAGTTATTTTCTTTTGCAGTAGTTATTTTGGCTTTTATTTAAATTTCCTCTACACCGTCTTTGTTTTTTCACAAAGTCCCCCCGCAAATCCAACCCTTTGACTTTGGCGTTGAGCCAGCCAATACTGGTGAAATGGCTGGTGGATTTTGCATGGTGCCGAAGGGTGACCTTCCCATGGAGATTCGCTGGACTCTGAATTCAGCGCCAATAATAACTGGCGAGCACGGCTTTTCCCTGTCGCGGCTGAACCCGCGTACCAGCTCCCTGAGCATTGATTCCCTGGAAGCCAGACATCGCGGACTGTACAGGTGCATCGCGAGCAACAAGGCGGGCAGTGCTGAGTACAGTGCCGAGCTGCACGTGAATGGTCAATACACATATCATACTCATATTTGATAGCTTCTTTCGTTATTATTTTTTGATTTTAATCGTTTGCCACTCACTCCCAATACTCCCACAAGTGCCGCCTCAGGTTCTGCCCTTTAGTTTCGGCGAATCCGCCGCCGATGTGGGCGACATAGCCAGTGCCAACTGTGTGGTGCCGAAGGGGGATCTGCCTCTGGAGATTCGCTGGTCCCTCAATGCAGCTCTGATCGTGAACGGGGAGAACGGTTTCACCCTGGTGCGCCTGAACAAGCGCACGAGTCTGCTGAACATTGATTCGCTGAATGCCTTCCATCGCGGCGTCTACAAGTGCATAGCGACGAATGAGGCCGGCTCCAGTGAATACGTGGCCGAGTTGCAAGTCAACGGTTGGTTTCCCCTTGAAGTATCTATATCATCATAAGAGCACGCTTTAACTAGTTAACACTATTGATATTGTCTCCACTGAGTGTTGTTGGTGTCTAGTGTTGGAGCACGGAGCTTGAGCTGAGAAAAGTGTGGTATTAAATAAAGTCAGCTTAGAAGAAGTAAATTATAACTACCCCAGTTGAGTTAAGAAAGAATGAGAGATCTTCCCTGTTCGCGTCTAGTTCCCCCTCAAGTCATGCCCTTCCTGTTTGGCGAGGAACCCTCCAACTATGGCGATAGTACAGCAGTCCAGTGTATGGTCTTCAAGGGGGACACGCCACTGCAGCTGCACTGGACTCTCAACGGGCAGCCCATTACCAACGAACACGTCGGAATCCGGATCATCAAAATGTCGCCCAAGCTGAGTTCGCTGAGCATCGACGCGATCAGTGGCCATCACCGGGGGCTGTTCAAGTGCATCGCCACCAACGCAGCCGGGTTTACTGAGCAGAGCGCCGAGCTGCTGGTCAATGGTTAATATCGGATACTGTGATTTCAAGTTCTGTGTTGTTTTCTGTTTGTTTCTCCCGTTCCCTGTTATCCAACCCCAACTTAAACCAGTGCCGCCTCAAATTCGACCCTTTGACTTTGGCGACGAGGCCTCAAACTCTGGCGAGACCATGGGCATCCAGTGCACCGTGATCAAGGGAGATCTGCCCATCAACATCACCTGGGCCCTTGATAATCGCATCCTTAACAGCGGGGACCTGGAAGTGGTCATCGGTCGCATGTCCAGCAAGTCGAGCACCCTAAACATCGACTATATAGCCGCCGAGCACCGCGGGGTCTACACCTGCCTTGCTCGCAATCAGGCGGGCGAGAGCAGCTACAGTGCCGAGCTGAAAGTCAACGGTTACTGCGCCCCTCGATCTCTAAATTAGTAGCTAAGACTTGTCTTGATTTATGTGATGCTTGATTTAAACAATAATTCCAACCCCCACCTATCCCAGTCCTGCCCAGCATACACCCGTTCAGCTTCGATGGGGAGGCCAATGAGGGCGACAGCGTTCAGTTGACCTGCCACGTGGCCAAGGGCGATCTTCCGCTGAGAATCCGCTGGACCCACAACGGGCTACCGCTCTTCACGCACCTGGGCGTGATGGCCAGCAAGATCGGGGAGCGGATCACCATGCTCACGGTGGAGTCGGTCAAGGCGGCCAACTCTGGGAACTACAGCTGCGTAGCCAGCAACAGTGCGGGCAAGGTGACCTCCACCGCTGAGCTGCTCGTCAATGGTTACTGACCCAACTCTGTAGACCTAGCATACGTTACTGTTTTGTTGATTGACATTTTTTGACACCTAGCCCAATACCCCACTCACTTCCCAGTTCTACCCCAAATTGTGCCCTTCGCCTACGAGGACGTGATCAACATGGGCGACTCGATCGACCTGTTCTGCCAAATCCAGAAGGGCGACCGCCCTGTCAAGGTTACCTGGAGCTTTGAGCGCAGCGCCTTGGACTCCGGCTTCGAGCAGCTGCAGCCGCAGATGCGCACGAATCGCATTAGCGGCAAGACGAGCATGCTGTCCATTCCCAGCGCCAGTCCGGCCCACACGGGCCGCTACTCCTGCATAGCCAGCAATGCGGCCGGAACGACCACCTATGGCGTCGATCTGACAGTGAACGGTACTAGAACGGATCGCCTCTTGGTGGCTAGTCTCTAGTGGTTGCGGTTCCAGTCTTGAAAGTTTTGACAGTATGCGTTGCTACTAATCTAACCCATCTCTCTAACCCCATCCTGTTAACTGAGCTTGTGTGGTTTACTGCATACTGTTCTTGCACATTGGACTTACCGATTTGGTCTTTGTTTCTGTCCCCAAGTTGCCCCCAAGATAGCTTCCTTTGACTTCGGGGAGGAGCCCCTGAACTACGGAGAACCTGCGTCCGTGCAGTGCACCATTTTGGGTGGTGACCTTCCCATAAATGTTACCTGGTTGCTGAATAATGCCACCATCGATAGCTTTCATGATATATCCTTCTCACGGATCGGCAAGCGGATTAACGTGCTCTCCATCGAGTCAGTGTCCGCCCACCACGCCGGGTTTTACTCGTGCCACGCGCAAAACAAGGCGGGCATCACGGCCCACACAGCTCAACTGATTGTCAACGGTTAGCCGGAGGGAGCGAGTCATAATTAGATATAAGTTGTACATTTTTGATTTATTTTTATTGATTTGAACACCCTTTAAACCCCTTAGTTCTGCCAAAAATAAGTCCCTTCTCCTTTGGCGAGGAGTCCATGAGCTACGGCGAGTTTGTGAATGTTCAGTGCACAATATCGGGGGGAGACCTTCCCGTCAACATTACCTGGACCCTAAACGACCGGCCTTTTGAGGACTACCTAGAGATTCTGACCACCAAGCGCGGCAAGCGCATCAACGAACTGACTATCGAGGCGGTGTCGGCCAAGCATGTTGGAAACTACTCCTGCATAGCCGAGAATAGAGCCGGTCGTGCCAACCACACGGCCGAGCTGAAAGTGAACGGTTAATGCCCTCTTTTAAGTAGCAAGTTGATTAATTTTTATTGTTTTTTTTTTGTTTTCTCCTTCGTCCCAACAAATACTTACAATCCCAAAACTAGTGGCTCCCAAAATAGCTCCCTTTGATTTCGGAGACGAACCCTCAAACTTCGGTGAATCGGCCAGCGTTCAGTGTCTGGTCACTTCGGGCGACTTCCCCGTCAGCTTTGCCTGGTTCTTCAATGGACGCGAGATCAGTGAGAATGTCTACGATGTGTCCATGGTTAAGTTGGGCAAGAAAATCAGCGCACTGTCCATAGATTTTGTCCGCGATCACCACGCGGGGAACTACACCTGTGTGGCTGTTAATAGAGCCACCTCTGTCAACCTTACGGCCGAGCTGGTGGTGAACGGTACTGCCAGACTGTGTTGTAGCCTCGATGCATTCAATTTTTTATTAAGGGCAAGCTGAGTTTGATTTTCTGTTCTTCTGTTTTTTACTTCTCCACTTTCCTTTCACCTTTCCCCGACCAAGTGCCCCCGAAAATCGCACCCTTTGACTTTGGCGATCACGTCGTAAACTTTGAGGAGTCCGTTTCGGTGAACTGTCTCATCTATCTGGGCGACCTGCCCATGGATATCACCTGGCTGTTCAACGGGGCCCATGTCAGCGCCTATACTGGAGTGTCCATAGTCAAGGGTGGCAAGAAGGCGAGCATCCTGACAATAGACTCAGTGCACGCAGGACACGCAGGAAACTACACGTGCAAGGCGCGCAATGATGCGGCCTCTGCGGAGTATACGGCCGCGCTGGTTGTGAATGGTATCTGATTCGGATTTATCTTCCCGATTTAGGAGAGATTTGTGTTGCATTATGATTTCAATACCTGATTTTATCCCCTTCCCCCACGCAGCCCCTCCGAAAATAGCGCCCTTCGACTTTGGTCAGGCCCCTTCAAATTTTGAAGACTCCGTTTCGGTCAACTGTCTGGTCACCTCCGGTGACCTGCCCATTGACATTGAGTGGTTGTTCGGCGGGGAGGCCATAAACTTTTCCACGGGCATTGCGGTCCTGCGCGGAGGCAAGCGGACCAGCCTGCTGACCATCGATTCCGTGCATGCGGGACACGCCGGAAACTACTCCTGCAAGGCGAGGAACAAGGCGGCCAGCAGCGAGTACTCAGCGGCCCTGGTTGTGAATGGTTGGCGGGGAACATCAAGTTTTTTTACTCATAGTTATCCCTTATGTCTTAAGTATCATTTATTCCCACCCCTCCCTTGAAGCTCCACCAAAAATCACACCCTTCAGCTTTGGCGAGGACCCGGCCAATGTGGAGGACTCCGTGTCGGTGACCTGTCTCATCTCCACTGGGGACCTGCCCATCGATATAGAATGGTTATTTAACGACTTTGGAATTAGTTCCTATTCGGGAATATCGGTTATGAAAGGTGGCAAGCGGAACAGTGTGTTGAGCATCGACAGTGTCCATGCTCGCCATGCGGGAATGTATAGTTGTCGCGCAAAGAATCACGCTGCCGCTGTGAACTACACCACCGAGTTAATCGTGAATGGTATTACGTATTAAAGTCTAGCATATCAGTTCAAGTGATTTATTTTAATTTGTTACCTTTTTTTGATTCTACCCCCCAAAAGTTGCCCCGAAGATTACGCCCTTTGATTTCGGCGATGAGCCCACCAATGTTGAGGATTCAGTCTCGGTTACTTGTCTCATATCCAGCGGAGATTTACCCATCGATATTGAGTGGTTGTTTAACGATTTTGGTATCAGTTCCTACTCCGGAATCACTGTTGTAAAGGGCGGCAAGCGTAGCAGTGTGTTGGGCATCGACAATGTCCAGGCTCGTCATGCGGGAAAGTACAGCTGTCGCGCCAAGAATCACGCGGCTGCAGTGAACTACACCACGGATCTAGTAGTGAATGGTATTTCCAGCTAGCTTTAAGTAGTCTAAATAGATACCTTCCGAGTTACATTTCAATTTTAATAAGTCATATTCCTTTAAGTCCCTCCCAAAATCACACCCTTTACCTTCGGAGAGGAGCCCACGAATGTTGAGGACTCTGTGTCGGTCACCTGCTTGATATCGAGCGGAGACCTACCCATCGATATAGAATGGTTGTTCAACGACTACGGAATCAGTTCCTATTCAGGAATGACTGTTCTCCGAGGCGGCAAGCGTACCAGCATGCTGACCATTGACAATGTCCATGCTCGTCATATAGTTGTCGGGCCAAAAATCACGCTGCCGCTGTTAATTACACCACAGAACTGATTGTGAATGGTATAGAAGAAGATGTTTTTGGTTCACCTAGAATAATATATTTACATTATTTTCTTCAGTTAAAAGATTTGCACTTATTTATGTCGTTATATCGTTACTTCCAAAGTTCCCCCAAAGATTACTCCCTTTGACTTTGGCGAGGAGCCCACAAACGTTGAGGACTCCGTCTCGGTGACCTGCCTCATATCCAGCGGAGACTTGCCTATAGACATAGAGTGGTTATTCAACGATTTCGGCATCAGTTCCTTCTCCGGGATGACTGTTTACAGAGGAGGGAAGAGAACAAGCATGCTCACAATCGATAACGTCCATGCCCGTCATGCGGGGAAATATAGTTGTCGGGCCAAAAATCACGCAGCTGCAGTTAACTATACAACTGAGTTGATAGTGAATGGTATATCCAATGGATTAGTTTAGATAGTTCTAATTACATAGTATTTTATTATTTGTTAATTGAAGTTACTTTTCCCCTATCAAATTACCCTCAACCCCCTGTTAAAGCACCTCCGAAACTAGCGCCATTTGATTTTGGGGAATCCCCTGCCAATTTTGAGGATTCGGTTTCCGTAAGCTGCCTCGTTTCCTCCGGCGATTCGCCCATCGATATTGAGTGGCTCTTTAACGGTGACCCCATTAACTACGCCTCTGGAATTGCGGTGTTGAGAGGGGGCAAGCGGACAAGTGTGCTTACGATAGACTCGGTTCATGCCGGACACGCGGGAAACTACAGCTGCAAGGCCAAGAACAAGGCTGCCAGCAGCGAGTACTCTGCAGCCCTGATCGTGAACGGTGGTTATATATTTCAGCAGTAGCCTTAAGTTTCTATTTCCATTTTGAGTTAAGTTAAACACTCTTTTCCACTTGTAAATCCAAGTTCCTCCCAAGATAACCCCCTTTGACTTTGGAGACGTTCCGGCGAATGTGGAGGACTCAGTGTCGGTCATGTGCCTCATATCCAACGGTGATCTACCTATCGACATCGAGTGGTTCTTCAATTCCTACGGAATCAGCTCCTACTCGGGTATTAATGTGATAAAGGGCGGAAAGAGAAACAGTATGCTGAGCATCGACAGTGTCCAGGCTCGTCATGCGGGAAAGTACAGTTGCCGGGCCAAGAATCACGCTGCAGCCGTTAATTACACCACCGAGTTGGTTGTAAATGGTACAACTAAGAATTGTGAAGACATTCAACTCTAGTTTTAAGGATTTTCCTTATATTTTCGACTCATTATTTATTAATTACTACCTTCACTCCAAAGCTCCTCCAAAAATCACACCCTTTGACTTTGGAGACGAGCCCACGAACGTTGAGGATTCCGTTTCGGTGACTTGTTTAATCTCCAGCGGAGACATGCCCATCGATATTGAATGGTTCTTTAATGGCTACGGAATCAGTTCCTACTCGGGTATAAATGTGGTAAAGGGCGGCAAGCGGAACAGTATGCTGAGCATCGATAGTGTCCAGGCCCGGCACGCGGGAAAATACTGTTGTCGGGCGAAGAACCACGCTGCTGCTGTGAACTACACCACCGAGCTGATAGTTAATGGTACCTTTGGGGACTCTATCCAAACAACCTGTAATATTTGCGTATGACTTTTTATTTTGTACAGTTTTTTGTTCAGAACGCCCTGCTAATTGTAGTTTCCCTATTCGTTTCACAAGTTGCTCCCAAGATAGCGCACTTTGATTTCGGCGAGGTGGCGGCAAACTTTGAGGATTCAGTCTCCGTGAACTGCCTGGTCAGTTCCGGCGACCTGCCGCTCGACATTGAGTGGCTCTTTAACGACTACCCCATCAACCACTACTCGGGCATATCCACCTCGAAGATGGGCAAGCGCCTGAGTGTGCTTATGATCGATGCCGTGAATGCCCGTCACGTGGGCAACTACACTTGCAAGGCCCGGAATCTGTGGGCCTCGGCTGTTTACACGGCGGAGTTGATAGTGAATGGTACACTCCTCGCGGAGCAAGAGCATTTGTACAGCACTTGAGTGTCGTTCTGATTTAGTTAGTTTCATATTTGTGACCCCCAAATTCCTCTGTGATTCTCTCCTATAAATACAACCCTTGCTTACACAAATTGCATGTTCGCTTTGGCTTCTGTGTATTGGCTTTTGTAGCGCAGTTTTAAGACGAAGTATTTATAAATACCATATGTGAATAGGCGGACAGTCTTATAAATCCTTCTGGGAGAACCACAAAAGAGCTTGGTTTTCACTTTGTCCTAACTCTCTCTTAATATTCTCCCAAGTACCACCCCACATAAGCCCCTTTGAGTTCGGGGATGAACCAGCCAACTTTGGTGATTCAGTGACCGTGCAGTGCACCATTTCCAAGGGGGATCAGCCTGTGGACATCACCTAGCTTTTTAATGACTATCCCATCAACGAGTACCATGGAGTCACCACATCTAAGATCGGCAAGAAGGTGAATGTACTGACCATTGACTCGGTGAACGGCAACAATGCCGGAAATTACACGTGCCGAGCCAGGAACAAGGCCCAAATGGTGGAGTACACTGCTGCTCTGGTTGTCAACGGTGGGACAGATATCATCTATATATGCCCTTGCCTAAAAGTAGTTAGATCATCATCCATTTATAATTTGGTTATTATTTGTTCGTTTGTTATTCTTTGAATTGATTGTTTGCATTTGTGTTTTCCGCAAGTCTTGCCCCAAATAACGCCCTTCGCCACCGGCGCCCAGCCCACCCATCTGGGCCAGTACATAACTTACCAGTGCACCCTGACGGAGGGCGATTTGCCCCTGAACATCCGCTGGACGTTCAACAATCAGCCGCTCTTTAACGACGACGACCAGGACATTCTTATAGCCAAGATGGGTCGGCGGAGCAGTGTTCTGACTATTGAGAGCGTAGCGGCCCGACACGCTGGCAACTATAGTTGCCACGGGGAAAACAGCGCCGGGAGGGCGTCCTACAGCACCCAGCTGCGAGTTATAGGTCCTCATCGAGCTAAGTCCTAGACGGGACATTCCCTCATCCACTGATTACTGTTTAATTTCGTTCACCTTTTGTTTTACCATTTACCATTCCCACCACCGAAAACACATCCATCCAGTTCTGCCGCGCATAATTCCCTTCGCCTTCGAGGAGGGCCCTGCCCAGGTGGGTCAGTACCTGACGCTTCACTGCTCCGTGCCCGGAGGGGATCTGCCCCTGCAAATTGACTGGACGCTGGATGGTCAGGAGATCTCTGAGGAAATGGGCATCACCACGGCCCAAGTTGGCCGTCGTGGAAGTGTGCTGACCATCGAGGCCGTTGAGGCCACCCATGCAGGCAATTTCACCTGCCACGCCCGCAATTCGGCGGGCCATCAACACTTTACGACGCCGCTGAACGTCTACGGTTAGGCATTTCCCGGGAGCGGGTCGTTCTTGTAGTTCTTTGTGGTCGCCTACTAACCCCAGCGTCTGCAACAAAGTCGCTGCATGACCTTCTGTATTTCTATGTCTCTGCTGCTGTCCTGACTTTCCCATCTCTGTCTTCGACCTAATTGGACCCTTCACCTTCTCTTAGTATGGCCTGAAGCACACGCACTCACAAAAGCTTGCATGTACGACACTCGGACACCGATAAACTGAACTGTACTGATTACGGGTCCCAATGAAAACTAGCTTCCTTTATCAGAGGGGAATTCCCCTCAAGTCTGGAAAGGAATTAAAAGACAACCTTTTTTTTGCCTTTAGATGTTTATTGGCCTTCCATCTAAATGATTCGACTTTACATTCACCTCGAGCTATAGAGTCTCCCCATGAAGATCATTATGTTTTAAGTTTAATTTTTATTTTTCCTTTTATTGCTTAAAACCCGACTGAAGTGCCTCCCAAGCTGGCCCCTTTGCCCGTCAATTCGCCCCTGTATGTGGGCGACTACTATCAACTGACCTGCGCCGTGGTGCACGGCGACGCGCCCTTTAACATCACCTGGTACTACAACGGCGAGCCAGCCGGAGACCTGCCGGGTGTGACAATACTGATGCACGGCCGGCGTAGCAGCTCTCTGAACATCGAGAATGTAGGCGGTGACCATGCGGGCACTTACTCCTGCAAGGGCGCCAACAGGGCGGGTGAAACCACGGCAGAGACCCACCTGAGTATCAAGGGTTTGTTTGATATAATCCTAAGAATTTTTTCCCGGAGGTGGCTCCTAGATGTAGACTGACACCAATATAGAAAGAAGCTTCTAGAGATCATTCGGCCAGGCTACCCTAGCAATCTGTAAATCATCACCTTTTGTCTGTGGCCTTGTGTCTGGTGTTGGAACTGCATAAGCACGAACTTGTATTATAATACACTTCTGGGGCATCCCCTTATCCCTGCTGTATAGTGTGTTTAATCATTGCACGGCTTTTTCGTCACCCAATCTCAGAGCTGCCCCAGATTGAGCAGTTTCACTTCAACGCGAACGGGGTCAACGGAGGCCAGGCCGTTAGGGTCATGTGCATGGTCACTTCCGGAGACCTGCCCATAGACATCTACTGGCTGAAGGACGGTCAGCCACTGCTGCGCTCCATCTACCACAAGATCGACGAATACACTCTAATCCTGTCGCTGCGTCAGAGCACGATCGGGGACTCCGGCAACTATACGTGTGTGGCCAGCAACGCGGCGGGCTTGGCCAGTCGCTCGTCCACGCTTAAAGTGAAGGGTACTGTCTGCCGAGCATTTCTAGCTTGCACCGTGTGTGATTTTCATTTCGTTTGTATAATGCTTTCCTTCCTAGATTCCCACCTAGAGATCAGATATGTTAGCAAAAGGAATTTCAAGTTGGGGTACTAAGCAAGAAAATAAGAAGGAACAGGGAAGGGCATTTCAGAAGACCTTACAATAAACGCAGCGCGTAATTATCAGAGATAACCTTTCCTTATAGATAGTAGCAATTTATGGGTCGTAGGGACTTCACCTAGTTCATGTCCATAAGGGGAAAAATATATTTGTAATGTATAATATAATAAATAATATTATTTTAAGGAGAGATTAATTGAAATTATGTAAAATGTCACTGTAACAAGATGTCCTTCACTGCTTACAATTTAAAAAGAACCGCCTGTGCTCGCTCCGCTCCTTATGTCGTCTTCAATTTGTGACGTGGGCGACTACGTGCAACTCACCTGCATTGCCAGCCGCGGAGCCACGCCCATCCAATTCGAGTGGTGGCTCGGGGGGCGGCAGGTGCACGACGATGGCGACGATGACGTCACACAGGCGACAGTGGGCGAGCACACGAGCCTGCTGTTGATGCAGCGGGTGAGGGAGGGACAGGCGGGGAACTACAGTTGCCGAGCGAGAAACCAGGTGGGCGTGGCAGAGCGCCTGGTCAGGCTGACTGTAAACGGTAATTGCAGCTGCTGGGAGATTCGTTTGCTAAGCTCCATCTCTCTCACTTTCATTTATTCCGGCAGCAGCCAGTCCAGTTTTCTCGACTCCTTTGACTCTTTTGATATTCCGCTCCGTAGGCCCAACGAGCTCGATTGCGGCCTCTTTAACTCGGATTTTACTCGTGTCTCCACTGTATAATTGCGCACTGAACTCTGCAAGTAAACCCCTGTCGACATCGGGCAAAGTCGGTTAAGATCGAACCTAGGTCCCACTCTACAGTCCATGTTAAACTTATTCGAAACCAAACAGCTCAGATCTGACTCTGCACTCATACATGCACAGCCACACCCGCACACACAGCACACTACCAAGCACTGTCCCCGAAAGGACTTCAGGGACATGACTCACAGCCCGATTAATTCAACTCCTTCTGGGTTTTTTGTACATTGCATACTCCTAGTTCAGTCACACAAGGCTCATGCTCCAACACCGAATAAACCAGCCAACAACAACAGCAAGATCTATAACCATAATCGCTTCTCACTGTCTACTTAACCGAAACTAAACCTAAACGTAACTAAGGAACTCAGTCCTTCCTCAACAAGACTGAGTCTGTGCGCTTCTATAAACGTAAACCGCGATCAGTCTAGCCCGTCCATCCCAAGAACATTCCCACGAATCCTCTTCCAACTCTCCTTTAATTAACTTTCATTTAATTAATCATTATTTACTTAGTCTGTAAAACACAATACGAAAGACAATATAAATGAATATAATGCGTTACGCCATATAATTTGACTCTGGAATTAAAAAATTTGCTCGCACATAGCGTGTTACGCAATTTATTCACTTATATTGTCTCAAACAAACAAAACGAAGTCAGTTTGTTGAATAAAAACTATATATATGCGAGATACCGCTGTCAAACAGATCTTCGTTTTGCTTTAATTGCATGTATATTTTAGTTTGGTCTATTTGAGTTTCATTAAAGTCCATCTTTCATTTGTCCTCTTAACATTTGGTTATTTGTGCTAAAACTTTATTTGTAGTTTGGACTTTTAAGTTCATATTGAACGTAAGATAGTGAATGGAAATATAATTGATCTGCAGTCATAAAATGCATTTACAGCGCAATTTCAAAAATATTTCCAGACACCAGAAGCAAATGGAAGTGATTAATATTCTTGAAATAATCTTCAATCAATGAAAGGCCATTAAAGACTTTTATAGTGAATAATTCACAAAACAAAACTTCAATTTGCTTCATCCAAGTCCGTCCATCCGCTACTGTCGAAAATCTCCACCATATTGCATGCATATCAAAGATTTAGGTAAGGAATCCTGTCAGCATCACTAACATATTATCTTTCTACTCCCGCCAAATCGACGCACACAAACAGTACCGCCCAGATGGATCCTCGAACCCACCGACAAGGCCTTCGCCCAGGGCTCCGACGCCAAGGTTGAATGCAAGGCCGATGGCTTCCCCAAGCCCCAGGTCACATGGAAGAAAGCAGTTGGTAAGCAAAAACTGTAATATTACCTCTTGACAAAAAAATTCATCTCTACCATATTCTCTTCACAGGCGATACCCCCGGGGAGTACAAGGATCTGAAGAAAAGCGACAACATTCGCGTCGAGGAGGGCACTCTGCACATCGACAACATCCAGAAGACCAACGAGGGCTACTACCTGTGCGAGGCTATCAATGGCATCGGTTCCGGATTGTCGGCAGTCATCATGATCAGCGTTCAGGCCCCTCCAGAGTTCACCGAGAAGCTGCGCAACCAGACCGCCCGACGAGGAGAGCCCGCCGTGCTGCAGTGCGAGGCGAAGGGTGAAAAACCCATTGGCATTTTGTGGAACATGAACAACATGCGTCTGGACCCCAAGAACGATAACCGGTACACCATTCGCGAGGAGATCCTCTCCACTGGAGTTATGTCTAGTCTGTCTATCAAGCGCACCGAAAGATCCGACTCCGCCTTGTTCACCTGTGTGGCCACCAATGCCTTTGGGTCCGACGATGCCAGCATAAATATGATTGTCCAGGAAGTGCCCGAGATGCCCTACGCTTTGAAGGTGCTCGACAAGTCCGGCCGCTCCGTGCAACTGAGTTGGGCGCAACCCTACGATGGCAACTCTCCCCTGGACCGCTACATTATCGAGTTCAAGCGCTCCCGCGCCTCCTGGACCGAGATCGACCGCGTCATCGTGCCCGGACACACTACCGAAGCTCAGGTGCAGAAGCTAAGTCCCGCCACCACCTACAACATTCGCATTGTAGCCGAGAACGCCATCGGCACCTCGCAGTCCTCCGAAGCGGTCACCATCATCACGGCCGAAGAGGCGCCCTCCGGCAAGCCGCAGAACATCAAGGTTGAGCCCGTGAACCAGACCACTATGCGCGTCACCTGGAAGCCCCCAGCACGCACCGAATGGAACGGTGAGATCCTGGGCTACTACGTCGGCTACAAGCTCTCCAACACCAACTCTTCGTACGTCTTCGAAACCATTAACTTCATCACCGAGGAGGGCAAGGAGCACAACCTGGAGCTGCAGAACCTGCGCGTGTACACCCAATACTCGGTGGTCATCCAGGCCTTCAACAAGATCGGAGCCGGACCTCTGAGCGAGGAGGAAAAGCAGTTCACCGCCGAAGGAACGCCCAGCCAACCGCCCAGCGACACTGCCTGCACAACTCTGACCTCCCAGACCATTCGTGTCAGCTGGGTAAGCCCGCCCCTGGAGTCTGCTAACGGAGTGATCAAGACCTACAAAGTCGTCTACGCCCCCAGCGACGAGTGGTATGGTAAGTATAGCAGGATATTCATAGAATCCCTACAAATTCCTACAAGCTGAAATAATTTTTGATCCGTTTATTACTCTTTTAGATGAGACCAAGCGTCACTACAAAAAGACTGCCTCCTCCGACACCGTTCTCCATGGCCTGAAAAAGTACACCAACTACACGATGCAAGTGCTGGCCACCACAGCCGGAGGCGATGGAGTCCGCAGCGTACCCATCCACTGCCAAACCGAACCCGATGGTAAGTCGAATGCAGCTAAATATTGAAACATTTATTGAGTTTTTAATCGCCTTCCATTTACAGTTCCCGAAGCACCCACCGATGTTAAGGCCCTGGTAATGGGCAATGCTGCCATCCTGGTTTCCTGGAGGCCTCCAGCACAGCCCAACGGTATCATCACCCAGTACACCGTGTACTCGAAGGCCGAGGGAGCCGAGACCGAGACGAAAACACAAAAGGTGCCACACTACCAGATGAGCTTCGAGGCCACCGAATTGGAGAAGAACAAGCCCTACGAGTTCTGGGTGACTGCCAGCACCACCATCGGCGAGGGCCAGCAGTCCAAGAGTATTGTGGCCATGCCCAGCGACCAGGTGCCCGCCAAGATCGCCTCCTTCGACGACACCTTTACCGCCACCTTTAAGGAGGACGCCAAAATGCCCTGCCTGGCCGTAGGAGCTCCACAACCGGAAATTACCTGGAAGATCAAGGGCGTGGAATTCAGTGCCAACGATCGAATGCGTGTCCTTCCCGACGGATCTCTGCTGATCAAGTCTGTGAATCGCCAGGATGCCGGTGACTACTCCTGCCACGCCGAAAACTCGATAGCCAAGGACTCGATTACGCACAAGCTCATCGTACTAGCCCCGCCCCAGTCGCCCCACGTCACCCTCTCGGCCACCACCACCGATGCCCTGACCGTCAAGCTGAAGCCCCATGAAGGAGACACTGCCCCCCTCCACGGATACACCCTACACTACAAGCCAGGTAAATCGCAGAGAGAAACCAGGTTTCAACATCTCAATTTTAAAATCCTTTTACAGAATTTGGCGAATGGGAGACGGCCGAGGTGTCCGTTGACTCGCAGAAGCACAACATTGAGAGTCTGCTGTGCGGCTCCCGCTATCAGGTCTATGCCACAGGATTCAACAAGTTAGTCTCGCCGTTCTCTCAGTTACCCCCGTGCACAGCTAATATTTTTTGTACTATTTAAGCATTGGCGCCGGCGAAGCTTCTGATATTCTGAACACCCGCACCAAGGGCCAGAAGCCCAAGCTCCCCGAAAAGCCACGCTTCATTGAGGTCTCTTCCAACTCCGTGTCGCTGCACTTCAAGGCCTGGAAAGATGGCGGCTGCCCCATGTCCCACTTTGTGGTAGAAAGCAAGAAACGGTAGATCATTGACTCCACCCATCGATCTTTCACTGACTTTTTTCGCTCCCTCTTAGTGACCAAATCGAGTGGAACCAGATCTCCAACAACGTGAAGCCGGACAACAACTATGTGGTCTTGGACCTGGAACCCGCAACCTGGTACAATCTTCGAATCACCGCCCACAACTCGGCTGGCTTCACCGTGGCCGAGTACGACTTCGCTACTCTGACCGTCACCGGAGGTATTTATGATCTGTTCTCCGATTCCCACACGAATCCCGCATTGCTTTTGTACATAGAGTGCTCTACGTTGACAGTGTGGGGCCCTGATCCCGGTAGCCCCGCTCCAACTGGCAGCCCAAAAGCCCAGACACAGGGCCGGGATGTCATTTGGAGCAGTGTGGGGATCAGCGAGCCGAGGCACTGTCCATATACAAATAACAAGATGAGAAGCACCCAGCTGTATACTGTTGTACACATAAATTTCCTGACTTCATTTTGCCTTTTACCAATCACTGAACAAAATTTTACGAAAACATGAGCAAATTTTGCATTTGATTTTCAATGTGACAAAATCGCACAGCCCTTAATTGTTATAATTTTTAGTTACCCACACAAAAAGCTTGTCGAAATAGTCCCCTTAGTTCAATTATTATTATTTTATTTTTTGTATAGAGCTTTTTGCTTTTATTTCGATTATTCAACTGCCAGAACTCCGAACGCAGAAGCACCCGAATAGTGTAAAATAGTGATCATTTTCCTTACGTAAATGCAATTTGTTTCCTTCCGTTTTTACCAACAATCCCAACAAAGAGCTGAAGCAACGTATATAAATTAAATATGTACATAACTGAATAGTTTTCCAACTCACCAACCGCAACGTTTTTAGTTTATTTTATGTTTTACTAGACCCAAGCATTCGTAGTGCTCTAGATCACAGTATGAACAATAGAATAATAAGATGAGTTACGCATCTTATTGTAATATTAGTTTTGGTATATATATTTTATTTTACTTTTCATTGAACTTTGTTTTATGCATTTCTGTGCCCAGTTTGTGAAGGAGAATATGTACAAAATACATCCGATATGAAGAGAGGATAATGAATGAGCTTGAACTGGCTATCCTCATTACGTATACGCAATAAATGTTGTTGTACCTGCCGATCCATTTCCCAATCTATAGATTGTAAAGAACTCTAATAGATGTATCTCCCAGCTAACTTTCAGTCACTGAAGGCTGTTCCTCAAGACGACCCTAGGCTTTGAAGTTCGGGTTCCAATTGCACAACTGGCCACAGAATCGATTCAATATCACCCGTTAAGGATTTAGTTATAATTTAGCGAATTACTTTGATTTTGATTTGATTACAAATAGCAAAATGCTCATCTAACGAAACTATTAAAAGACAAATGGGAAACTCAGTCCAGAGAATCGAGCAGAGTCACCACCACATATCTCGCAAAAACAAGCACAACAACCAAAGATACTTCATCCATTACCTCCGGGAGTCCGGGCCAGAGAGTCTGATCTGAGAGAGTTGATTTCCTAAAACCTACCATATATACCTATGGATCGTCTTTTGCCAATCACAACAGTTACACGCAGACATTTTGTTTTGGGTTTTTGCCATTTCGATTCGTTTAAGTTATAGTTATGTCAAGTTATAGTTGAGTTCCGCCTAAGTTAGTTGGTTTATTTCGAGGAGAGTTCTCTCGTTCTTGGAATGTTGTTCAATGCCGCCACGTTTTGTGCGGCTCTAGCGTTTTAACATACATACACCATACTACTTAGCTCTAAGCGGATTACAAACAAATTGCATTTTAACGTATTTAAAATAAACTCTTTTTATATCATTACGAATTTTTCAATAGTTTAACTAGTTCCATATCTAATCACAGTTTGATGCGTGCTTCAAGTTCTGCGCAATGTAAAATAATCGAAAACCATAAACGTACAACTAATTTACATATATCCTTCTACGACGACGAATATCGGGCGGTTGACCTTTGAGCTCTTTCACCTGCCATAGTCTGTATTTGTATATGTATGTGTTGAGTCTATGTGTCTGGTACAAAAGCAGAGGTCAAAGGGCACAACTGATTTTATCTCTCTCTCTCTCTCTATCTCTCTCTCTGTGTGTCTCTGTCTGTATTTCTTTCACTGACCTGCAAAAAACACACCCTTTGGTTGCTGTTGTATTTGTTGTTGCAGGCACTATCGCACCCTCGCGAGATTTACCCGAATTAAGCGCCGAGGACACGATCCGCATTATCCTCTCGAACCTAAATTTAGTTGTGCCCGTCGTGGCGGCTCTGCTCGTCATAATCATAGCGATAATTGTTATTTGTATACTGCGTAGCAAGGGCAATCACCACAAAGGTATCTATGCTGACCACTAATTAAGAAATTCGTTCTTTTTTCGGTTTCTCTCTATTTCTCTTTAAAAAACCAAAACACCCCTGACCAACACACACACACACACCCGACACCACGACACTTGCGCTTTTGCCATGAACTATTTGCTCGAACTGCCTGCCTCGCATCCCCATTGTTGTTGTCCATGACCCCATCCCACCTACGATTGCATGTGCAAATCCGGTTTGTATGTCCCTGTGTCAAATCGATCTTGGCCAAAAGGAACCATCGCGCCCCTGGACGACGGCACGGGCCACGGGAACGTGCATACTCGGATCCGCCTGCCCGCCTGGATGCCCGAGTGGCTCGACCTCAACTTCATGGTGCCTCTAATAGCCACCGTCGTGGTGGTGGCGGTGGGCATCTGCGTGGTGTGCGTGGCCCTGTCCCGGAGGCGAGCGGACGACATGCGCGGCGGCCAGAAGGATGTGTACTGTAGGTTCTCCCCCTAGGGGATACCCCCGGCAGCGCAACGTGTCCCTCTTATGCATCTTAATCTTAATAATCCATTTGACGCTGACCTCAGAGCCTAGCTCAATGTCTTATTTCTGTTTTATTTATTTGTTGGCTAAATGTTGGACGTAAGAGTAATTGCAATGAAAGCTTAATGTTTTTAGGGTTGCCTTTTTTTGACCATTTAAAATTTTAAGATCTTATTATACCCTTGCAGGGTATTATAATTTCAGTCAGAAGTTTGCAACGCAGTGAAGG
>JAEIIL010027114.1:0-11275 GCA_018905715.1 Drosophila lini | reverse complement strand
ATAAGAAAAGCATTAAAACTAGCCAGGTTAGCAGGTGGATTTCCGCTCATCTGCTCATTTATTATTGTCCCCTTCTGAATTATTAATTGGTAGAGTCCCCACTGTCTCCGCTAGTTATACTCCTTCGAATGAGAAATTTATATTTTAATAATTAAAATGGTCTGATTTCAAGAAGCTCTATTTATCTCTTACAGTCTAAATACTTATAGAGCAAATAATTGGGATATTTTAGCCAGTCCTTCATAAATGATGTCACTACTAATAATTTATTAAATCTCACATTCAGCTGTTAGTAATTGGTGTTTATTCTGATTTTGATAAATTATTAGCTGCACCAGATAATTTAAATTGGAAAGGCCTATAATAGAAATTGCTCTGCTCGCTTTACTTAACTTAATCATGCTACTTGAGAGCAAACACAAAAAGAGTTCTTTCTGCGGCAAACTTTACAACAGTGTAAAGTGGTCTAGCGGTCTGCCAGGATCATTAATTCTGCTCAACCGGAGATGAATAATGAGTGGGGCTTTGAGGGAGCAACTCATACATGAAATATAAAACTTGTACGTGGTCAAGTTAGAAATCTGCATTTAAAGCCACAACAAGCTTTTCCTGCTTACACACTCTCTCTCACACACACACATACTTACTGCCAGGAATGAAAATGTGGCAGGACACTTTGAGTTGGCTGTGTGTTGTCCCTGTCGCCTTTTCCTGATTGCTGCCTTCTGGCTGGTACTGAATTTTCTTCTTATTTTCAACGCTGCTGCCGAAATAAAAACAGAGAGGAAACTCAAGCAAACTGTTAGAATTTTTCATTTTAGCTTGTCTGGGTGACTTTCCCTTCCCAGGCAGCTGTCTCTTTCGTCTCTGGGCAATTACAAAAGTTGGCAAATTGTTGCTGTGCTGTTGTTGTTTGTTTATGTCCCTTGGTGCATTTTATATATGTATTATTTTTTCTCCTGTTCCATATTGGCTTCCGTTTTTAAGTTAAACTTTGCACGGCAAACTTGGAGTTGCACTAGAGAGTTTTTGGGCCACACTATTTTGTGCCAGAAAAAGCACTTTTTTTATACAAAGGTGACCTAAAAGGAGACATAAAATCCCCTATTAAAAAAATAAGTATTAATTAAATTTGTTTAGCATATTAAAAAGTCTTACCTTCTTTTTTTTAAATATATTTTTTAACGTTCTTTTAAGAAGCCTTCTCAATAATATATACTTAAAATACTTAGACAAATTTTATTGATTTCTTTCCTTTACACATACTTAAAATATATTTTTTTATTTTAGAAAATGTAAGTTTTACATCATTGCATATTCCCTAAAAAGTTTGTTAAACATGCAAAAATACTAGCCGCTATATTTCCCCTTCCTGATCCTTTCACACCGGGATTCACACATCCTGTGGCGGCAGTTGGGTAACGTTTTAGCCACGTTGGTGGCCCAGTTCAACGTTTGTAACATGCACGTGCGGTTGTATGCTAAACCTTTCATTTAATGGACTCTGCCGACAACTTTAATATTCGAAAAATATTTAAATTCTATTTAAGGTTGTAATTCTATTATAATGCTCCTTTTTCAATGAGCTTTTAAATATAAATAAATAATAAAACAAGGACTTCTGAATATTAAAATTCCCCTAAGAGACTATTTTCGGTCACACTTAAGATAAAGCCTTTAAATAATAAAAGACAGGTAAAGAGGAAAAGAAAAATTTTAAAGAAAAGTAAATGCCGGTCTCTTGGTGGCTTCGGACTGACTGCACTTGGTTTGATGAGTAATCCCTGCCAGTCCACAGCCAACATTTATTCCCTGTCGTCTGCCATTTTCCGGGGACGGGGCCAAGTCTGCGGCAACGAAAATACCGTAAAGTATAATGCGCACTGACATATATTTTTTTCATTTCTTCTGATTTTCCCCAGTCGCTGTACAACCAATTCTTGAAATAATAAAGAGAAATTATTGGCGCACTGCGCCTTTGGAGTGTGAATGCCCTCGTAAAGTGCCGTTGCGATATAAATTTTCATTAAGTTTCAGTAACATATGAGCTTGAAATACACAAAACAAAATTTAAGAAATAAAATTTTGATATAAATCAGTTAAAGCAACATACAAAGTATGTTTTTGGATTAGTATTTTATCTAACTTTATATGTTTTCAAACCTTATATTGAAAGTTAAATTTTCTCAGTGTTCTTTACTACCCCTACTTGTCATATATGGCCTTTATGTGTTACCACAGAAACTTGTTTAGACAATCTCCCCTCACTTGAACGTGCGGCGATTAACATAATTAGATGAGCCCACTCAGCCCCAAAAAATTCAAAATTCAAAACTGGAAACCTGTCAGATAAGCTGACGGAAAACGTGTGCCGGGGATTTTCACAATCCTTAAATATTTGCAGAGTGAAAACGATGCCCACAGCCATCAGGAGTTTCCCCACTTCCGCAACCCTTGAAAAATCCCACAGGTGACAGGAGACAAACTTTGTCTTAGCAGCCACCACACATCAGGATTAAACATTAGCATCAACTTTCGGTGTTGGGTTGCCCCTTGGGCACTTGAACACCTACTTAAGTGCTTAGGCGGAATTTTCACAGGATTTATGTAAAATTTTAATTTCCCCACAAACGAAATTGTTAATCAGATAAAATAATGGGCTTGTGTTGGGAATACAAAATTAATTGTTATAATGTAAAACAAAACACAGCACCCTTACTTATGCTCATAATATTTATTTATTTTGCTATCCAAGTAGGCTTTTCAAAACTTTCTAGCCACTGTCATGCTCTCGTTTGGGTAGTTTATCACAACTTCACTCGACCTCGAACATATCGGTTATATTTGTAAAAATATTTGGGAAAAAGTTTTCAACGTGAAAGTATTTCATATATTAGTTAGTTATCTTTGGTTTACGAATTAAATTGTTAAATTAAATAAAACATTAAATTAAAGTTGTAGTTGAATAATTAGTTTCAAAACAAAAAAAACTAACATGGAACCATTTAAAGTACCTAAAAAAATCAACAGGCACGTTATAAAAGCCATGGACTCCCTTCAGACTGCCCGAACCGATGTTGTGTCCGTTTCTGCGATACTAGACCGAGTGGAGCGATCACTTCGAAAGACCAATCATGTGGAGAACTTGAAGGACGTGGTGATTGACTCTTTGAAACTACAGACCGAGTTAGGAATCATTACACGAAAAGGTTCATCTGAATATACGATGGCCTTGGGATTTCCCAGTCTGCATTCAAAAAAGGTCAACCGCCATGTGATCAAGGCCTTGGATTTTCTCCAGCAATCTGGAAGACAATTTGTTACCCTTGCTGAGATTCAAGAGCGTGTTAAAAAGACCATCCGGAGAACAAAGCCTGTAAACAATTTAGACGCCGTCGTTCTAGAGGTTTTGAGAACACAATCGGATCTTGGGCTAATTAGGCGACTCGGATCAAACAAATACGCTCTGAACCGCGCTGTTCAGGGACTACGATCTGTAAGGAAAGAGGTAACTATCCACTAAAACAGTCACTGTTTAATTGTATTTTTATAATCTACCTTAATTTTTATAGGCTGGTGATCGATGCATGGACGCCTTGACTGTTAATGAAATAGCAGGAATTCGTAATATTCTGCGTAAAGCCCGAAAGCCATTGACTAAGAGAAAGCCGCGTGTAGTGAAACCAAAACCGGTCAAAACAGAAACATCTCCCGGAAACTTTCCGTCCATAGTCTGTGAAAATGTATTTATGATGGACCGAACTTTACCTGGAATGAATACGAAGGAGAAATTTGAAAACTAACATGCGAAACGGGAACATACGAAAATGGTTCAAAACACGCTGAAGGGGAGCAATAAAATCTCATTCCTCTGACAGTCATGCAGTTCCAGACAAGAACGTTTAAAAAAGACGCTACAACCATAAATACAAACACGGAGACACAAAAAAAAAAAATAATAAAAAGTTCAGGAAATCAAACGCAAAAACATGCATTTCTTTCTCTAATTATGACGGCTCACTAATGAAAAAAAATATGTGGGTTTTTACCTTACCTGGAATTGTTCATTTTCAAAGTATAAACGGAGGTAAAAAAGAGGCTGATATGCAGCCAAGTCTTGATCTCAACTCTCCATTCTCCTAGTTTCCCAATTTTCCTTCGAGGCTTCAGGCTGTTGTCAGGTTCGTCTGTTTCAATTGGTGGTGGATCAGAAAATAAAAAACAAGCAAAATTGTTTTGACATTGCCCAGAATGTAAATAATACTATGAAAAAGTGCCACAGACACAGCAAACTGTCATATTTTGAAATTCTTCTCATTTTTTAAGTTATATGTTCAAACCAAACCTTCCTTTGACATTTTCTATACAAGCATATATTGATTTAATTACTGTGGAACGAAGTAACCAAACTATCAAGGAATTTTTATGAAATTCCCGCCACACTTGGCCCCTTTGACTTTTAAGCGAAATATGCATGACATGCAAATTAAAAGCAAATATGTGGGCATTGTGAGCTATTTGCATGTGCAACTGTTGAATTCTAATATTCACTTCACTCTGCAATTCATACATTTCAGCGAGTTGGAAGTTTATGACCAGCTTTTTCCTTTTTTCTTTTTTTGGTGCGACTAGTGCCTGGGGCACATTTCAACTGACCGACCACAAGTAAATGGGCGAGGGTTTAGTAGCAGAGAATTGCCCCAACAATTATTAAAATGGCTGACAAGCGTCGCCCATATGCACACACACATAGCGAAAATATACGTGGACGCAGGAGGACAAGTACAAACGCTAAAATGAGGAGGGTTGAATTTACTTTTGCTACGTGACTATTCGTAATTTTTTGTGTGCACGCTGCGTATACGTAATGCGGGGCGAACTAACCCATGGCATTTGAAACTGCCTTGGCCCGTCGGAGTTGCGTCCTCGCTCCGCAGGATTCAGCCTTTCCCCTCGTCCTGGAATTCCCCTTCATTGTCATTTCTTGTATGCTAATGTCGCCCCTGTACGTTCTTGGTCTTCTTCTTTTTTTCTCATTCTCGTATTCATTATTATGCTTTTTTATTATTTCTTTGTTTTTGCGCCCCCATGCACATTCCTTATTCCCATTACGAATTACATCTGGCCACAGAAACACATCCAGATGAATTAGCCGAGGAAAGTTACATGTGACAGGGCTGAATGGTTAAGCAGATGAGTTGGAAAATGTTGGTTAAAGAATATAAAATAAAGAATATTACACCAAAATGCTATGTAAATGTTGTTTATAATTCTTACTTAAGAAATATATACACCTGTATTTTGTGCTTATTTTTTCGATTTTGGTTGTTGCGGTTCAGGTGACAAATTGACATTATTGATCTGTAAGAGATTGAGTATGAAAACCTTTCACGGCAATCACAAATCCAATTGTACCATGACTTTATGCTTTTTGTCAGAGCTCCTTGAAGACGATGAATGGCAGAATTGGGGCTTTTTGAGTGTGACAGGCAGCTTTTGATATTGGCTCAGGCTTTCATATGGGTTTAGGTGCGGCTTCCTGGGGAAAAAGGACTTTGCAATCTGCTTGTCCATACAACAGGTAAGTAACAAGATAGCTATTGACATCTTTAGAATGGAAAATAAATCTTGTAAAATTGTGGAGAATATTTAAAAAGGTGTTTTCTATGACAATACTGTGATTAGCTACTACATTTTAGTCTCCTTTAAATTTAAAAATCCAATAAAGACACAAATAAAGGCAAAGGTAGTGCCTAAAGTGCATGATGATCGGCGATAAGCAACGAATGCATTTCGCAAACCGACTTGAGGAGCAAATGGCGTGCAAAATTGCAAGTTTACCTTTGGAATGACGCGCCGAAGTAAATCTAATTTGGTAAATCTGTTGCATGCCCCGATTTGTATACACCCGAGTGTGCAGATAAATCGCAGCTCATGGCTTAGTGTGCTTTTTTGCGCAGAAATTGCAATTGTTGGCAACTGAAAAATACCTTTGCGTGGTTTTATTGACTGCACTTTTCCAAGCAATTCCGTTGGACAATCGCCAGAATGCTTAGCACGTGATGTCAAAGCCCTATCCCTTCTGCCTCCTTCACACTGCCACTTCCGCTTGCCCCGGAATCGCTCATACGCAGGTCCTGGGGGATGGCAAGCAAGTCTATCTGTTTGTTTGCCCGTCGCAACGGTCCATTTAGCCAGTTGTCAGCTTTTCCCCGACTGCCTGCAATGCAATTTTCCCATCCGCCAGACTCGTCTCCCATTTCCGTGATGCGCTTTTCGCCCACGTAATTGTGCGTGCCAACGACAACGGCTAAAACCCGGTCTAAGTCGGCCTAAAAGAGCCACTGAATACAGTCCTCCGGCTGGCCCATTCGGACACTTCCTCCATCGTTTAATTGGCTGTTGCCCGTGCAAAGAGCTTGGGGCCAAATTGACATACAAATGGGCCATCAGACATTGAATGGTTTTTGGAGGGAATGTGAAAGAAATATTTTTTAAGTGCCAAAAGTTGGTTTCCATGATTAGTTTTATTATTTTTAACGGCTTTTACTTTTTAATAAGAATCCAAGTCAACATTTGTTGGTTCTAATTCAACTTTAAGATTCATCGCACATCCCACACAGAAATCCACTTGATTGGTTTCTACTCCAGCCACTGGATCCCAAAAAATGATGAAAAAAACTCCTTTCGCCGCGTCTCAGTGGCTTTGCTGCCACTTTCACCAACTGCCAATCTCCAATCTCTTCGCACGTCCTGGCCATAAAGTGCAGCACTCACTAAGCCAATTTCAGAGTGTTTATAATTGAAAGTTGCCGACGTAGCATAAAAAATAACGAAAGGGGTTAGGAGCAAGTACAAAAAGCTGTGTAAACAAATCCAAAATCCTATCTAAAAAGATCCTTAAATTAGTTTTTAATACTTCAACGCCTCTTAAATATAAATATTATAATTTCGTTTTAAAATCCCTATTGGCTTTCATCAATATTCCACATGTCGATAGCATATTTTGTGGCATAGTCCGAATATTTATTTAGACCATGATTAGCTAATTGGCTAAACGGGTTGGAATCCACTGCAAATCACATACAAATTCCCTGCCCAGCGGCTGACACTGACATTTATTATTAACCTGTTATAACTGCCGGCAATGGCCATAAATAATACCAGAGGAATTCCAGATTCCCATTATTTAATCGAGTTAATAAACTCCGCCATTAAAGTCAGAGCGAATATGTTACGCGTGTGGGAATTTGGGTGAAGCGAGTACTTGGAATTTGTGAACTGTACAAGCCAAAAAAGGATGAGAGTGTCTCATGGGACTTGTCGGCCCAGTTCAGCTCAACGTCAATAATAAAAATATATACTTGCCAGGGATAACACAATTTATGTGCTTTGATTTATGGTTTTAGCTTAGGACCAGCCCCATTAGCAGATATGCGTATACGTGATATTTTAAAAGCCAATTTTGCGTTTAGCCATAAAATGGAAAACCTGTTTCACGTATTAGCCATTACAATGGCTTGGGAAGCAAGGAACTCATTTTATCTAATATAAAATACTCTTTCAATCAATAATTTTGATGTCTTAAAATTTATTTGAATTTGAAGCAGTTTTATATAATTTATTTACACAAAATATAAGTAGACTCTTGAAGAACATTATATTGTTACTTTCATGGAAAAACCAGCATCAAGAGGGTCTTGTTCTCATGTTGAGCAATATGAGCAATATAATTATCGTAGCATGAGCATCAAGAGTGCTTTTTCGAGGCTGGAGTTGCAGCAAATGCAATTTCCGTGCTAAATATTTGCTCGAAGAAGCAACAAACTTTCTTTCACCATTGTTTGGGAACATTGCTCAGCTTCTTACTTTCTTTTTTAGTAGATAAAGAAAGTATAATGTTCGGAATATTTACCTTTCATGAAGGTGTTTACCAGGCTATTATCGACAGCTTACCCCGCATTATAAAAATGTTCCTTAATGGCTTCACAAAACTTATGTTCTTAAGGCATATTGGGTGTGTAAATTCTTTAAAATAATTTTAATTTCCCTGTTAGAGAAAAGTGTGGAAAAGAGCCAGCACTAAGACATTATTCTTCTAAATTAGTGTTTTGGCGGCATATGATTTAATTTGCTCTTAAATATATGTATATATCCCACTTACATTCTATTCTATATATTCAAAAGAAAAACTTCCTAAATAACTGACAAATTTGAATCCTCATTGAATTGGCTGGCAGTCCTACAATTTCGTGCCGCATTTTCATCTATTTCCAAATGGGACACTAAGCAGACAAAGGTGCTGCCAGGCACATCCTTTAGAAATCCTTTGGCTTCATTTCTCTGGCTGTGAGCCAAACAGCGGAAACGCCATTCAATTACACTGCTGGCGGAAACGGAAGTGGATGACATCTTCATCTTCAGCACATTGATGCTCACCTTTTGTTCAGTCTGTTTGCCAGCCTTCAATATGCAGTATTGTCCCATTATATTTACTACATGTATATATATATCCTTTAAGTCTCGGCAGGAGTTGAGGCGGTGGCCATTGTCCTTGCATAACGACCATCAATGTGCAGTTGAAGCGGCTTCTGTGGCTTTCGCTCTTTTGCCAGTACTTACTTAATTCTGAGGCTTTGCTGTGGCTTTTGCATCCGGCCACAATAGAATCAGTCAAGAAGGCAACAAGGTGGGCAAGGGGACAACTTATTCCTCCCACGAAACAGCTGAAAACTTTTGCCGCAGGACCAAAGTCAGCTAATGCAGAGCAAAGTTTAATTTTTAGTTTAAATTGTCAGCGTTCTCTATTGTTATTTGACTGTCAAACAAGTCAAATATATATATTTCCAGGGGAGTGTATGAAATTTCTCTTTGCATAAAAGCAAAACTCGTTTCCATAGTAATATTTTTTTTTAACTACAAAATAAAAAGAGATATATGAGTATACCCTGCACATAAAATCAATGAAGCTAAAAAAAAACCTAACATTGCATTTAAATTTCATGCTGCCCTATACTTATTATTTTCCAAGTTCCCAGGGTACATGCTTTCAAGGCCAATTAGCTTCTAATGACCCCCACTATTTATGGGCCATGCTCTGCTATTTTTCTAGGAACCTTTTTTCCTGAACTTTTCCGAAATGTAAGAGACACACGCAACGCAACGGGGAATTGGTCACCGGAATGGGCATCGATTTATGTCCTTAGGCCGGTGGGATCCGCTCCCCGAAGTGGCGACATTTGTAGTGGGGCTTATTGCCATGCTCACCATCAGTTAAGCATTTAAGCCATTTTCCTGCGGCCACCGGCATGGTTTAAGCTTTTCAATCGATGCGCCACTTGAAAGCCAAGTCACTTAATCTTTATAATCCCGGCACACGCCAGTACCCGCTCACATATCGGTTGAAAAAAAAAATATATATAAAATTCATGTAGCCACGCTGGCTGGCCATGACAACTGCAAAGCGGATTGAATGTCCGGAGGATGGATAAAAGCGGTTTAATAAATAAATTTATAATTAAAAAAGGGAAGGGAGTTTTATTGAATTAAATAAAAGGTTTGATAGTGAGCGATTGTATAAATATTGAAAGCTTTTGTTGAAGTTGTCCTCCAAAAATTAAACTTTGTTTAAGACATTCTTCTTTTCCTTTTGGTCTTTGAATAAACACATTAATCAATCGAATTTATTTAGCCATCCTAATTTGTTTTTATAAAATTAATGGACTTTCCCTATCGTCGCTTTTAAGGCTTCTTCAACCCTGACTTATTCAATGAGGTCCTCAGCTAATTGACAAAGATTATAAAAGCTTCTAAGAAAGCCGTGTTTTCGTGGTCGCCGGAAGTTTCTTTGTAATTAAGTTAATTGTATTTGTCTCTTTGTTCATAAGAGCCTTTGTTCATTAACATAAGCCTGGGAGACCAACAGGGTGGCTGATTAATTTTAGAGTCTTCCAAGTCAAAGACCAAAGACCAAAATTTTATAAACAAGATAAATAAATAAGACTTTAAACAGCCAAAGATTCAATTTGTCTTAAAGCATAGATGTAAAAATAATTAAGTCGTTCTGCTAACAAATAATGAACTTGCTTAACTTTTTTCCCCAAGAACTTGTGGTGGCGTAAATGTCAGGAAATATTAAAACGCTGTTGAAAATGCAAAAAGTTGTTGCCATTAAGTAAAGCCTTCGTCCTGAGACGCTTCAAGTATCTTTGGGAAGAGAAAGTTTTTCAATAAGCAACGGTGACAAAAGCAAGTCAACTCGTGTCTAGTGAAAGGAAAAGCTTGATAAGGAAAATTAAGGGAAAAATGTAAGGTCCAAAATAAATATGGTAAGCTGAGCGAGCGTGAAAATTCGATACCAAGGCCTCAAGACATTATAATTTATTATGAATAAATGCAAATAATTGCACGCAAGCAGGATATGTTTCAAGCTTTTTGGAGTAATAAAATCATCGTGCTCATATTTGTAAAGGTTTTGATACAGAAGGTAAAGAAAAAAGAAGGAGTAACACTATAAGAAAAGGATTGTTCTTTAAAAACTGTTGGAATTTTCTTAACACAACTGAAATTTATCAGAAAAATTATATTTCAAAGCTAAAGATAGATATCTTAACAAACTAAAACTCATTCTCAAATTTAATAAATTAGTTAAATGTTTAATAATAGTAACTCTTATTTTTTTCAGTGCACAATAAACAAAGGTAATAGCGCACAAAGCTTTTTGAAGCACTGAAGGCACGCAATAAAAACTGAAAAGGCATATAAAAACCCAGAGAGGAATATATACAAATGACAAACAAAAAACCCAACCGGAAGTTTTCGGTGACGGAAACACCGGATATGCGAAAGGTTTGAAATAAATAATACAAAGGGGCATCTGTCAACAGGGCGGGACCGCTGTGCGGGTGAAATAAAAATAAATATTGCATAATCGATTGGTGTTTTGATGTTTGAACTCTTCCCTCTGATTTTATATATCTCGTATATCAAAGAGGAATTTATTGATTTCAAGGTGTCACATATCGCGGAATCTGACAAGTAATTTACATTACTTTAGTCCTTTTATGTCCTGCGTAAAGTGTCCTGCATAAAGCTCGCAATTTATTACTTGTTAAGAGAAGTACAAATGCCTGTATTGCCGCTTTCCATTTCCCGGGTTATTTTTCAGGTATTTTGGCCTCTTTAAGGACGAGGTCGTTAAACTTTTACACATTTCGGGCTGCTAACCACTTGAGTCTCGTTTTTGCGACCACAAAAAGTGAAGCGCGTAAATTTT
>JAEIIL010027112.1:0-18976 GCA_018905715.1 Drosophila lini | reverse complement strand
ATATCATTAGGTACTCATTGAACCTTTATCGCAAGTCTATCAGCAAACAATTACTGTAATTACACTTATAGGAACCCCTATAATCTGTACGAAATTAATAAGTTCGACCCTGCTGTGCTGAGTCATCAATTGGGGACTACATAAATTATATAGTTATAACGGTTTATCATGGTTGTGGCCAACAATTTCGATGCATGTTTTGATATCTAACCAATCAATAACCGCAAAAATAATACCCAATACCCACACTCTGTTGGTTTGTATACAACTGGAGGCAAAAGTTCAATTAAAAAAATATTTAAACACTGAGAACAGTTCTTCTTCTTTCTTTTTCCACACAAAAAACACACACTAATGCGTGTCAAAATAAAAATAAAAAAAGTGAAGAAAGAAAAAACTTGGGATAGGTTGAAGAACACTGCCCCAAAGGCATATGGCAATGTACATACAACCCAGTCAACCCAAAATGCAGGCGAATGCAACGAACGCAGTCTTGGACTTTTGACTTTTTACACAGAGAAAGATTTTAGTGGAAAGTATATTTAAAGAATAATAAAAGATACTAAAAATAATTACTTTACTTTTTTTAATTTATTAAAAATTTAATAACATTTTTTTCAAATATTTAGAAATAACAAATACTAGGTTTCTTTGATTAGCTAAATGTATTCTTTATATATAAAACGATATACAAGTTACACTGTGTGTATATCATTTTTTGCTCTGTGTATATTATGGTAACCAAGGGTAACAAGGGGTTTCGGGGGAGAAGACTTTGGGGTCTGGGTCGGTCAGCTTTAACTCGACGTATAGATGAAGACCATCCGGTTCTCCATAGTTCCTTCTCCTTCACTCACTCTCCAGCTGTCTCACTCGCTCAGTCATCGTAAAAATCCCAAACGAAAATTTCATTCTTCTTTACTTAACTTTCCGTTGTTGTTGTAGCTGCTGTTGGTGTATATTTCTTATTTTTTTTCTTATTCTTATTTATTTATTTTTTTGGGTGCAATGAACGTTGCGTCGCTGCTTTTCTTAGCGCATGCGTGCCAGCAGCAGCAGCAGAAAAAAGGAAGTTGAAGCAAAACAACAGCGACAACATTGTTGCTTTAGAGATGAGCAAACATTTGGAAAAGTATCTTAAAGATTTGTGACAGTTAAAAAGGAATTAAGTGATCACAAAGGTTATAAAAAGGAAAAACATCTTAAACTGGAAACTATCTAATTTTCCAAGCATTCTTTCTTGTTCATCAAATCTTCTAAATATAGTCTTTAATAAAAATTCAATAAGCTTATTTTGCACCCAGTAATTTGTGGTATACTTTGTAGGTCATTTTTGATACTCAATAAATATGTATTGCCATCATAAAAATCAAAGTAGCAGTATAAATCACTCTGTCACGATCGCAGTAACAGTACTTGGCCATTTCCATCGCTTAAAACACCGGCAAAATTCGCTAATAAATTGGCTAACTAAAGTTGCAGCTTCGTGGAGTCGGAGTCGATGTCGGAGGCCGGTGCCCGGGCAAACTCCACCTTGCGTCAATATTAACATTCATGCTCATCCTTTATGTGGAGGCTACATCCATCCCCGCTATTTGGTGCTCCCCCTCAGGGTCAACGGCCCACTCTCCTCGATCCAATGCTATTATATCCAACCATCTGCCGTTTTCGTTGGGACTCCCGTGTACTCGTACTCGTTTTCATTTTATTTTTTTTTTTTGTTAATGGGCTCCCACTAGTCGAGGCTCCACATGTGAGGGGAAAATCAATATGAAAAGGAGACAAAATGAGGACAACAACATGGAGCGAAGCCAGACAGCTGCAAAGGACATAGGACCATCGGCAGCAGGGTCAGGTACTTGAGCAGCCAGGAGTGTATCCTGCCATTATTATGCCAACGATCCTTCTATCCTCGACGATCCGCCCGAGGTTTCTCGTCGTCTCTTTGTTATCCCCGCCGTAATTTGAGCTCACTCGCTTCGTCCTGAAAATGCGGCTGCCGAGGATCTGCTTTTAAGGACCTGACACAATGTTCCCTCGCAAAAAAGAGGAACAAAATATAACAGACAAAGAGCACCTGCCTCAAACGAAGGAGAAATCCGCTCCGTTTTTGTATAGATTTTTGCTGGTTTCCAACGAGCTAATGATGCATCATATAGGGATGTTTATTTGGGTTAAAAAAAATATATCAAAAGAAAAGAGAGATAATCCCGTTTTTCAAGCGAGGGCGTAAAGTAAAATCACTTTTGTTTAATGAAAAAAACTACATTAAACTCGTATGAATTGTTTGTTTAAATTCATATTTCAATTTATGTTTTGTTGAAAAACTGTCTCATGAATTGAATAAGTTTTAATCCCATTTTTAGTTTTGGCATTTTTCTGATTTTATTACAGCCAAACTTTGTTACAAAAGTGAAACCATTTCCGATTCTGTCAACAATTCACAGCTGAACTTTATTAAAAATTGCGTTCTACGCTGGGTGAGCTATATCAATTCAAATCGTTTTATTGCAATTTTCATTGCTCTGCAATTTGAATCCTTGCTGCATTCCTGAACCAGATTTTGTTGTACTTTTTTTTTGTGCTTTTTATGAGATTTGAAGCTTCTGCATTTAAAATGTTTAAGAGTTTCATTTAAAATTGCTTTCTTTTGGTGTTTGTATTTTTGTATGTTTTTTATTTCTTTATTTTCTGTGAAATCTCTTTGAATTTTGTATTTTTGTTCTTAAGACTTAATTTTTATATATGTTTCATAACATTATAATGTATTTTCTGTGTTGATTTCTTCATGTGCTCATTCCTTTTCCCAATTTAAATTTAAAGTGCTACAGATTCATATTTATCATATCGTATTTTTTCTTGATTGAGTTTTCCCATTTCTCTCCCACCTTGTAATATTTGCACAGCACCCTTTCCTGTTTCCAATTCCCCTTTTTACATTCAACACAGAAAGATATTTTTCAGATTTTAAAGCATAGGTGGGCACTATAATTTAAAGTAGGAGCCTGTCAAATATAAACCTAAAATAAAAAACCAGCTCAAAATTAAAGGAAAAGAGCTCCAAATGTTTTTAATGGATTAAGTATGTTCTTTAATAATATAGAAAATATTACTAGCAACTCTATTTAAAAAGTATATAAGTAAACAAAATTTAGTAATATTTCTCCCTGTACATTTTAATATGGTATCCAAGCTCTGACGCATTGAATGGCGCCAAGGAAATAAACACAAAGCTTTTGTTGCATCAGTTTATGGAAATAAGGGGAACTTTTCAGGAAAGACGGGTAAGGAAGGAAGCCTCGACAAAGAGTAACAACCTTTTGTTGTTCATATGTTTTGCGCAGATATCAAGATCATACATCAATAATGACACTTGACAACAAAGCCGACTCAGAGATACATGCTATATGCAAAAAATAAAAAAAGTATCATTTTTATTTTTAAGCGAGGGAGAAAAATAAATCAGGTGAGGCCACCACCGCTGCCTTATAAGGAAATATCACAAACGTGAAGCAGCAGCAGGCTAATTGCATGGCAACATCTCTGGAACGAGAAAGAAATAAATGAACTGCGTCGCAACTCATTTGTCAAAGGAGATTAGAAAGAGTCAGGTAGACGGCATAGCGAGAGAGATGGGTTCAGAATTCTGAAGCAAGTGCAATAAAGAATGGTAAAATATTTCCCTGCCACAATTAACGCATCTGTCTAATTATATAGAAAGAGGAGAAAGGAATTACAGAAGGCCAAAGGGAGAAGGGAGTGCTTTTGGCGCCAGGCGAAAACCATTTTCAAATACACTTCCACTTCTCTCTGAGCCTGGTAAATATTTAACAATGACGCTGCAGTGGGGCAAAGGCATTCGCAGCAATTACCGCCATAGACTTTTTCCAGAATTTTAATTGAAATGTCAAAAGCGTTTAGTGGCAAGCACACACACAGAGGATAATAATCATCATGGCTATGGTCGTGGCCACAACGACGACGACGACGACGACGATGATGATGATGATGCAGCCAAAAAGCGGTTCCCCATGGAGACTCGAGTATCCCTCAGTTTTGTTGGCTCCAAAAGGGGAATTTGAAGCAGCGGCAATGCGGCAAAATCCGTCCCTGATTGTGCGGCATTATTGGGGTTAAGAAAATATGCTAAGCTCCTAGTTAAGAGGCCTGAAATCGTACAGCCAAGCCTGCTAAACATGTGTGTGTTTGCTGTGCCGCTTTAAATGGGATTCCCAAAAAATTTAATTAGAAAAGGAGTGAAGTTTCATAAGGGAATTGTTAATATTAAAGTAATTTAAATGAAAGTAATTTAAGTAAAATGTAATGTATGTAGTTAATATTGTTATGAATTTCAGAGAAAAAACATTTAATATTTTCCTATCTTATCTCTCTTTTAGTTCCCACAATTTCATAAAATCTTCAAGCCTTCTCTCTAAAGATTTCACAACATTTACAATTACAAAACTTGCCTTGGATATTCGAAACTCGATTGAAGCTCCCCAAACAATTGTTAATTAACACCTACGATAAATTCTGTAAATCTCAGCAATTTGTGTACACAAATTGTGCAGACTGCAACAGGAATACAAATGGTAGTAGAGGGACGAGGAAGAGTCTACCATGGAGTACACAAATCAAAGCCGGGTTGCGATTTTTTTTTCTTCGTTATTACAAGAGGGTGGCAAAATGTTGTCAAAAGTTTGCCAACGAAAAGATTGCAGATAGGCCTGTTTTGCATTCAGCAAGCACCCCTTGCATCCCTCAGTTGTTTGCCGAAATTTAAGTCAGACTCTGAGAGTTCGCGGACATTTTACAGTTGCAACTTTAAATACACTGAGAAAAATACAGTATTTTAAGGAGTGAAAAGAAGCGTTAATATTAATATTATTTAATCAATAGTTCAAGTTGAGCTCAACTAACATAAAAAAAGTCCAAATTTTCCAAAGAAACATATTCAAGATATCGTTTGTGGAAAAATATTTTCTCTGCACTGTAGAAGAAGCTCATTTCGTATATACTTTTTCGCCTCTGCTCTTTCTGTTTTGTGTTAACCCTCATTTAGCATAAACAGCGGCTAAAGCCGAAGAGGCTGAGGCTGATGAAGCAGACTGGATCCACACACAATAGCAGTTAGTTTACGGCTGTTGCTTGAGTTGCAGTTGCAGAAGTGGCTGCCGCTGCTGCAGTTGCAATTTCTGCTGTTGTTGCAGTTGCAGTTGCAGCTGCGAGCAAGCTTTTGCCAGCCACATTAAACGCTCGCACGATTTTCTCGTTGCGGCTGAGTGACTTGTGCCGTCGTGCCACCAGCAAAAAGAGTTTTCCATTGTGCTAAATATGCGAGATTTTCCAAAACAGCCACAGCCACAATGGACCTAGGTGGGAAATGCAGAATAGGAGGCAGGTAAAGGCGCGATCCTTTCAACGCGATAGCCAAGTCGGTGTCAGATCGCGCTTAATTAGCACGAATCGAGGGATCTGGTTTTTAATTTGTTTAGGAATTAAAGTTACATATTCTTTGATTATATAAATAAAATATAAAATATTTTCCAACTTTCTTAGCATTCGTTTTCCTCGACTTCTTTCGGCTTATTATTCCCCAAAAACCTAAATCACTTGAATGCATAAATTTTCCAACACTTCTCGGTATAGTTTTTCCCCCCTTTTGGCCCCTCGAGGCAAATAGTTTGACGCAAAACTTAATTAGTTTCCCTGCCATCCTGCTGCTTGCTCCCTCGCTTCCCACCTGGATGGGTTCTGTTTTATTTACTACCCCCCACCTTGGCAGCTCTCCCCTTCCCACCCCCTCTCCTCTTTTTCTTTCTATTTTCCCCAACAACTATTCACCCGTAGTGGCTTCATTAGGTTCGGGTTCAAGTAGAGTTGACCGCCCCAGGCTGAAGCCCCTCGGAACCCCGCCCCGGTTCGGTTCGGTGTTCGCAGTGCTCGGCTGTGTCCAACTGTCTCGACTTGTCTATTTCAGTTTTCCAATGCACTTTACGAGCAGCTCCAAGGTAGGAGACCCAGAACAGTTGAACTCCACTCAATGGACACGGCAGCATGGTGGAGAAGGGGGGCCGAAATGGGCAAGAGGAGCGTTCAACGTTCGTTCTGTTGTCCAACACACGATGATTTATTTGGCATACACGCAGCAAAAGAGGGGGGACGGCGGCGAGGAGCTACCTGCTTGAGGTGGAGTCTACACTTGGAGAAAGAGAGCATTCTTTGGAAGCTAATATTAATAAATATGTCATTAAATCAACGGTAGTTTTAAATGTAACTCTAAAAGTGTCGTATGTGGCCGTATTATTCGTTTAAATTCAACCAAAAAAATTATAATAATACTATAAAAAGTACTTTATAATAAAAGTAATTTTTTACAAAAATTATAAGTTTTATTTTCATTGACCATAAAAAACCAATCAATCAACACGGTTTTTATTGGCATTCCCTATTTTCTCCAGTGCACCAATCCCAACTTAGAACCCATGGAAGCTTTTTACGTTTTGGTGGCACTTGGTTGACTATTATTTTTCATTTGGGGCGCTCAGCTCGCAGGCGGTCCAAGTGAAAATTATTTCAAGATACTGCCTGGCAAACGCACAGGCACACGCACCGATACAGATACAGATACATTTGCGGATACAGATACAGGCGGAGCCGCAGATACAGATACAGAAACAGAAACACGCACATGTGTGGAAAAGAGCTGCAACATTATTTCTTGCGCTCCCTTCTGCCACACTTTGTTACACGATACCTAAACCGAGGCTCAATGGGAGAAGAGAATGAAGAAGAGAGGGAGGTAGGGGAGGAAGGTAGGGAAGTGGCAGGGTCTAGTACAAAATAAACTTCAAAGATACATTTGCGCTTCACTTGAACCGTAGAGCGTAGAACGCCAGCCGGAGTGAACTAAGCTGCACATACACATGTGTTGTTTGCGTATCTGTAGTATCCGAATATCCGAGTATCCGTATCTCTTTGGCCAGAATGAAGCTGTGTACAAAATTGCGTGCGTAATTCCCTTTTGTCTCCTACTCCTCCCACTCCTACGAATATAGGGATAAGGACCAAATGTTTCACCCGAAAAATAAAAGGAGAAAGATATAAGTGAAGGCAGCAGGGCGTAGAGGATTTTCCCCGAGCTCTACCTGAATTGCAGGTCCTGTGCGTGTCATAAGGCCATGTTGCCGGACTTCACTTAACTACTTTAAACCTCTGATGATAGATAATGCCCACACGGTATGGGATTTCAATAGGAAAATCAATTAATCGTTTGGAAGATCAATATTTATAAGGGAGATTAAAATATGTGTCTACACTTTACGTTTCTGTAATAATTTTCACTCAATTAAATATATAAAATATAATTTATCAATTTGTACATATTTTAGTAAAAATATACAACATTTTAATGATAATTTACGAGTTAAATAACCAGTAAAATCAGTGAAGTAGAGCCACAAAGGGTAAACTATGTTTTAAAACCCAGACAACCCCACGAACTTTTATCAAGAAAAATGAATTAAGTAATATCTACATAACATTTATCAATCAATTTTCTCTCCCCCTTAGACTGTTGACAAATTACAGAATAAATTATAATAACACCCATTCCCTTGCTTTACCCCCTTTCACAAATTTAATCAACCAAAGACTAGTTTCCCTAGAATAAAATCAATACCTAAACTCACCCAATTTATGTGTGCGAGTGTGTGTTAAGCTTGAAACGAGGAAAACTTGATGAAAAACTCATAAACCAATAGAGCGTCCCCCTTTGACCAAAACTGCAAAGGCAAAGGCAACCCAGTCGGGGATAAATGCAAAGAAATTGCAGGGAGAGCTACGAAAAACAGGATAATTATTCAAACACTTTCAAAGTCAGATACAGATACAAACGGAGTTCCCCCTCTAACGGAAAACGCTGAATTGAAAATGGTTTTGGAAAAACTTTGTCGTTGCAAGAGACCGACAAAACTAAAGGGGATGGTTTGGGTTTGGTTTTGGTTTTGGGTTTGTGTGTTTCGGGCTGTTCCTTGCTACTCTTCAGGATGATGCACTCCCGGGGAAGCGAATCGAAACGAAACGAGACGAGACTGAAAACAAAAAAAACATATGCGGGACCTCACGACCGAACCATATCCTGTAAGCGGTCTGTGTGTACACATACACACACATGTGTGTGTATGTTTGCCAGACGAAATATAACTGAAAAGCAGGCGAAGGTTGTTCAACCAACCACCGCAGGAAAAGACCAAAAACAGGACGGGATTCGGCGGAGGGGGAATGGCACAGCCTCTGCAGCAGCTGTTCCAAACAGTGGAGGGCTTGGAATGGGATCGCTATCGGCGCGTCGACGGCGGTATTGTGACTGGGATTGAGGAGTATCGTAAATAAAACTATGCATGTGCACTGCTTTCGATTTTGGCCTGTCGCACACACATAGTTTTCGGTGGTTGGACTCAGTCCAAAATCAAAAGTACAAGCACGAATGCCATGCGGGAACTGAACTCCCCGGCTGAGATTAGCACAAGGATTTGCGACCAGATCAAAATCAGATGGGGATTGTAGAGTGACAAAGAATACTAGGAAGTAGAAGCTGGGAATACACTCCACATTCTGGAATACAAATAAAAATGTATTTAAATTAAATAATCAATGTAATTAAGCCTACAATGTAGCAGATACAATGTATTTTATTAAACATGAATCGCTTTACTCGAATAATATTCAAAACCCCCGACAGGTTGATATTTTTATTAGTTTTATGCTCAAAATAAACCATAAAATTCATGACCATAAACAATAAAGGCCATTAAAAGGTTCTAAATTGCTCTTCTTCCTCACAAGTCGGCCTGTTGCCAGGGAACTGGAATGGACCAAAACAAAGCCAGAGCCTAAAAATAACAGGAACGGGCTAAGCCAAGTCAGTCGGTGGTAGGTGAGTGAGCCTAGACCAGAGACACCTTGCCTTGCTGACCAGGCCAAGACTCTGGATGCCAGGTTGAGGTCCAGGTCCAGAGATCCGCAGAGTCCACAGGCCGCCGCCGCACCGCAATTCGTGCAGGAAGCGGGTTTCGTCTCTCGATGCAGGCAAAAGGTTTACACTGTCTTTTTTCAGCCGCCCGTCGTCCACTTGTCCATCGGTCTGTCGGTCCGTCGTCTGCCTGCGCACCTCCCAAAACCAGTTGCAGGTAGTTTAAAGTAAAGCCCAAAGATCTTCGCTCATTCGCTCGTCTTTTGGGATACCTTATAGCATATTTCTTATGCGACTGCTGCGCAGCCCGAGTCCAAGTCTGTCCCGTCCCAGCGACCCGCACATACATACCGATATACCTACGGTTCGGATACACTATATATATATATACTTATATATAATTCTCTGTCGTTTCTTGACTCTTTCGAGTCGGTTGCATTGGGAAAAATTCGTAGAACTTTGCCTAGGATTAATTGGTTGAATGTTTGTTGTTCGTGGCTCTTCTCTTTTTTGTATGTTTGGTTTCTAGAGTGCCATTTCTGGGAAACAAATTATAAATTGAGTAATCTAGCACTAAGCATCGATTTCGGTTTTTTATTAGAATCATTATAATCAAAGTGGTTTCAGTAATTTCGGCAGTGGTTCAAAAACTCTAAGGGAAAATTAACAACACAATTTCTGAAATTATTACAAATTTCTACACCCTTTAACTTACATCTTCCCTTAAAAAAAACGGCCAAACTAATGTTACTAAAATACAAACAAACTTTTATAAGCGGATTCCGGTAAAGTTTATATTTTTACTCGGCCATGCTGGCCAACTTCAGCCGAAAACAAGAACTACTTAACGACCAGCCACTTCCTTCCGCGCCTGCAAACCACGCTTCACCTGCTCTTTCCACACAACCAACCTCTCCACCCTCTAGAACAGCACCACCTTTAACTAAGAAACCGTAAACAAAAATAAATAAATAAAAAAGACATGGCCTAGCCTAGGTCTGGGCCGGACGGGGGCCAGCTGCATCTAACAAGTTCGGCATTTGGCACTTGAATTTAACGCTTGATTGCATTCCAAGCCTAAGTTTCTGTCCCCCAAGTCGGACGGGATCTTTATATATATAAAAGCTATATACAAGCAGCACAGCTGCCATAACTTCAGCTTGCACAAGTTCAACTTTCTTGAATTAAAACAAAATTGAGTAGCAAAAGCCTGCAACTAAGGAACTTTTAGCAGAACTCGAACAGTAAAGTACTCACAATACTCAAATCTTGTTTATGAATGGAAAACAATAATTGGCGGTTATCCAAAAATGCTTTACCAGTTTTAATTCTGCACATTTTTCTAGAGTTTTCTATATTGTACATACTACAGTTAATTTTTAAAACTAAACTTTAAAATATCTTTCAATTTTGGTACCAGATCTTAAGCTCCAAATGGTAATAGTGGGAATTGTGAATGCATATTAATATATTTTGCTTAAGAGACTGCCAGACCCACACGGTTGAGATGATGATGGCTTTGCAAAGCCAATTCAAACGTCAACGACTTCTTTCTGCGGGTTCCACTTTCAGTTGGCCAAAGGGAATCGGTGGCTTAACTTGGTCTTTTTCAGGGGAATGGGGGCTTTTAAGGGGATATACTCGCACTCGAGCTGCTTCTTGCGCCTCTCCTCATAGTTTGCCTTTCTACGCTTTGTGTTTTCTTTTAGCTCCAGCTCCTCCACTTGTGGCTCGTCTTCAGACTTCCTTGTGCCCAGACTCAGGCCCAGGCCCAGGCCCACAACCTCCGCACTTCATCCCCATCCCCAATACCCGCCGTGTGCCAGTTTTTCACTGGCTTCCCGGCGGACCAATGCCTCCTCCACCAACTCCGCGGTCCGAAGAGCCCCCACCGATAAACTGGCCTCACTTTGCGTTTTGATTATAGCCGGAAATGCCGTTTTACACGTGAATGAAATTTGTAAAAGCAGCGTTGCCGAACTTCAGAGCCTACACTAAAAATAAATGGATGGGAACCCGAATTTAAATATTAAATGGAAGCAAATTATTGGCTAGTCAAAACGTATGTAAATGCCCCTGTGTAGAGACAGCTTTGTGGAGATCAATTTGCACCATTTTTCGGGTACCATTTTGTTTATTTTAGCATTTACTAAAAGTTAGATATATTTTTAAATTTTATGGTAACTCTTTGACTAACACAAAGGCCCTTTTAGAGCCTCTTTTAACACATTTTATTAAGTTGATATGGGTTATGAATATAGCTAATAAAGATTTTTAGTTCCTTTTAGTTTAAGTGTAAATAAATGCATGTTAAAAATGCTTAAATCTACTATTCACATTCTAGTTTTTTCAGTGAGTTACAAAACTAAACAGATGTAGCAGTTAGATAAAAAGTTAAACCCGTTTAAGCAACAATTAATGTAAAAATTTTCGCACAAAAATGCAAATCAAAGGAGAGTCAAGAGGAAAGGCATAAACGAGGGAGATGGCAAAGTAAACGAGCCAAAAACAAGGGGAGAGAGTCCACGCTTAGGGTAAGAAATATATTATAGGAAAAATCCACCCTCGGGGGGCCAGGCCGAAACGTTGGAAACTGCACAAAGGCGCAAAATCATGAAGGACAGCTCGAGGCTCTGGACTGGGACTGAGACTGGGCTCAGAATTGAAACGAGTACGAGGTATGAGGATGTTGACGTTGCCTGCTGCACATAAAAAATACTACTACAACAACAACAAGAGCAACACAACACACAATCCAAAAGGGTTACAGAATCAAAGGCCTAAACAGAAGGTTGCTGAACCCACGGCGAGACCATGACAAAAAAGAACATTGCAAGGCAATGGGGTGTGCCTGAAAGTGGACCGAAGTTGCAAATACCCTTGCAGATATTTGTTTACATGTTTGTTTATATAAAAGCTGGTACGGTATGCTGTAAACATAACTAGCTATTCGAGCCCAATGTATACAAAGTTACAAAGCACCAAATGCCTTTACTTGGGGAACTAACGTTCGGTATTATAAAATAACTGTATATATTATTTAAAGATTTGCAAGATTTCTATTTGATGTATTTTCTTAAAAGTGTCCAGTCTCATTTGTTAGTATATGCACTTTGTTATGCCATCTTTCATACATAAACAATAGCAAAAATGTTCAAGAACCTCCCTGAAACGCCCTTTTTAATATTTATCTAATTAAATTTTGTATAAATTCTACAGAAATTCAGATAGGTCCAGGCTTAAACTACAGATACAATTTTCCTAAACACCCACTGAAAGGGTACTCTTGCCTTTAATCAGATTTAATAAAGGATGATATGATCTTTTACTTACCAGACAACGCCGAATGCTCCATAGCCGATGGGACGATCCGGCTGGACATCCTGCGGAACGGCCGGCGGCTGATAGTAGGGAGCCGCAGCGGCCAAGATTGCGCTGGCGCCCTGTGGCGCACCACCGGCAGCACCACCCTGTACCAGTGACATCGAAACGCTCATTGATGGACTACGCGGCAAGCTTTCCAAATAATTCGAGCAGCTGCACCCGCTGCTGGTTGTTGCTATCGGTGTTTCTGTTGTTTTGACTGTCTCGTGTTCCGATGGAGCTCAGTTCCGGGATGGTGGTGGTTTCGACTGTGGACGTGGATGTGGTTCTGGTTCTGTTGCTTCCAGAACTGGTGGTGACTGAGGTGGCGGTGGCGGTGGTGGTGGTGGTGCTTGGCTTGATGTGGGAGAAATGGTGTTGATTGCTCAATGGATGCCGCTGGGGGCTACTGATGGCCGCCATTCAATTGTTGGCCATTTGTTGCTGTTTGGTTGGCTTCTATTCTAATCTATTCAATGCTTTTCCGCTTCTTGTCGTGTTGTTAAAGTCCCTTATTGGACACTTTTTACTTATTTAAATGAGATTTAAGGACATTTTGGAGAACTGCAAAGAAGAAGGATAAACATTACTTTTAAGGTTTTTTTATTTACTAATGAATAGTTAAAATGGTAAATTCTTTGCCAGTTTAAAGGGGATTTGTAGATTGAATGTCGACATTTTTAGATGGAAATATCGAAAATTGCAACTGTAAATTTTAAGGTATTACTTCTGTATACAAATAATTTAATAATCACAAAAAGATATTCATAAAAAAGTATAAACATTAAAACACAGTGTAATAATTATTTATAGTCAAAAAAAATTATATTTGAAAGCTCAAAGGTTAAATAAAACCAATTTAAATTACATTTAAACTATTTACAAATAAATAATGAATTTTAATTGAGATTATTGTTTGCTAAAATGACTTTAAACTTTAATTTTTGAACGGAAAATACCAATAATTATTTTAATTTGTGGGATCCTATAGGTCAATTTGTTCGTGTAACTTTATAAAAGATAAATCGCTAGATTTTTCAACTAGAACAAACAAATTGAGCTCTAGTTTTTGAAGCCGGAAATATCCCGTTGCGTTTGTTCACTGTACTTTAATTGCAATTACTTTTGTTTGCTTTTCAAATTTTTGGTGGCAAATGAAGCTGCACAAGAACAACAACACAAAAAAAAAACGAAAATTGAAAACCAGGAGAGAGGGATAAAGAGAGAGCGCGAGAGAGAGGAGGATGTGAAAAGTGCCGTTAGCTGGCTGTCGCGACCGTGTATTACAATTGTAAGAGTGTGCTGTAAGTGTGTGCGCATGTGAGTGAGATTCTGCCGATTCCCGAATCCGAGTGAGATTTTTAGCTGCGCTGCCTGCGCGTGGCTGCAAAAAGCCGCTCAAAAGCGCCATTTGAGCCGAGTGTGACAGCCAGTAAAAAGAAAAACCACACACAGTTTTTACACAATTTTAAGGAAAGCATTTGCCAGGCAAACCCCAAACACAATGCTGAGAAGAGCCAAGCCTCCGCCGCCAAACTCTCTCAGAAGACAACAACGGCAAACTCAAACTCAAACGAAATGCAATAAAAAAACGGGACAAAAGAAATTTTTGCCCGGGGATAAATAATAATTCCCAGGGCTTCGTTTTTCCTAGCTTTTCCTGGGGTAATTAAACTGGCGTTTCCACCTTTGATTTACCTTAAAAAATGCACAAATTATTTGAGCAGCGACGGCGGCGGCAGCAGTTTTTCTTTTTGTTAATTTATTTTACTATTTCCGACTCTTCCGCATTTGTGGGAGCGAGACGGACGAATAATCGCGCCGGGAAAGTGCGGGGGGACTTTGTGCGTGTGTGTGAGGGAGAGAGAGCGATAGTGAGAGATAACAAGGTAAAAAACACTCGAACTGAATTTTGTAATTTTCTTAATTATTATTGTAAAAAAACGCCAGACGACTTTGTTGTTGTTGCTGCTGTGTTACTACTACTACTACGACCACGGCGGCTGCTCACACACACACACTGATACACAATAACACACCAAACACACGTACAATATGCAGCAGACAAACAAACAATTGCCTGGGTCACGTTTCTGGCTCTCTCGCAGCTTTTATTGCATTATCTTTGTTATCACACGGCCGCGGGGCGTGGCTGGGGGCGTGCACAGAACCTAGCTGCAATTACTTTGGCTCTCCGGCTCTACGCGTTCCGTCGCTTCGATTTTCGATCACACGCGGCGTCTTTTCCACGATTTCCTTCGAGTTTCGTGCGCTTCGCTGTCCCGTTGTTCCGCTGCGGTCAAAAGTTGAAAGAGACTAGGGTTGTTTAAAATATCAACAATATGAAGATGATATTTTATTTTTTGCCCAAATACCGAAATTGCGATATTTTCATTTGATATTTTTTGATATTTTCTCCTTGGTCACTCTGAATTTCAAAGCAATGTCAATTTACATGCTTGGGGTAGAATTCTCGTNNTTGGGGTAGAATTCTCGTGTAGAATGTAGAGTGTTCGAAGGCGAAACCCGAACCTGCTTCGGCAGCCTTCGGCAGCACCTTCGGCTCCGTTGCAACCGAACCAAGAGAGAAATGTTTGACGAACATGTTTGAATGTGAAATTTTTTTGCCCAAATATCGAAGTAGCGATATTTTCATTTGATATTTTTTGATATTTTTCCCCTGGTCACTCTGAATTTCAAAATGTAAGTTTGTTAACATAGAAATGCTCTCGATCACAGAATTTTGCTCGTTAACAGAATTTTCTGTTAAACTGAGAGGCTAACAGAATTTTGTCTATGGAATTCCCAGAATGAGAGCGGCTCTCTGGCAAGCGAGTTTCTAGCTGATATTAATATTTCATGATATTTTTTTGCCCAAATATCGAAATCGCGATATTTTTATTTGAGATTTTTTTTGGTCACTTTTAATTTCAAAGTAAAATGTCAAAACAAAGATTTACAGGCTTCTCATGTAGAATGTTAAAATGTAAGTAAAAAATCGTTTCGTAGTAGGGTTGTTGATATATACCAAAATATCAATATATCTGGTATATGGTGTCTGGTCACTTTGCACGTTTGTTTTGATTTTGTTTTTGTTCAAATTAAAAAATGGACCACGCGACGAGCGATTTGAAGGAATTCATCACAGATTTGGTTGTTCCGCACCACCGCCGGAGCGTCAACATCAACCAGGACCACATCACCATGCTGGAGGGCAGTAAGACCAAGAAGCAGCACTCCCGCAAGCGGCGTGCCCACAAATCGACGACTCTCAGCCGGAAGGAGTATGCGAAACTCGGATTGAATACACTGCCCACCAAGCAGATGAAGTACGAGGAAGCCCTGCCGCTGCATAATCTGTGGAAGGGCTATGTCCGCGAGCACCTGGCACTGCGAGAGGGCGGTGAGGTGCCACAAGTCCACGAGCCCCGCTACGATGAGTTCAGCAAGCAGCTGGTAAAGTTGGATTTGCACGGCGCCAAGCTGAGAGTAACGCAGTCCAAGTGCAGCACGCTGGAGAACCTTTCTGGTATCTGTGTGATGGACACCAAGAATGTGCTGAAGCTCCTGGGCAAGGATCATCGGCTGCGAACCATTCCAAAGAGCGAGTGCGTTTTCGGCCTGAAGGTGGGCAACATGGAGTTCACCATCTTTGGACAGCATCTGAATATCCGACCAGCAGAGCGTAGTGTTAAGAAGATCAAGAACTTTGTGGAGCCGTTCATGTAGGTAGTTTAGGGATTGTATTTAGTATGAAGAATTAAATATAAGTAGCCTAGGTTATGTTTTCCAGTGGAAAATATCCTGTAATCCCTGGACTTTTATACAAAAAAAAGCTACATCTTTGCCAAAGCTTTATGTTTTCATTTTTCCTGTTTAATACATATATAAAACCGTACATTTAATGTTTTTCTTTTTGGGGAAATATCGCGCCGCGTTTCTTTTTGTTTTAGTTTCTAGACATTTTCGTTTAGTCGTAAAGAGAGAGTGGGAGATTCCCTGGTATACCCAACGTCCTATGCAGCCGTCTTGGTCATGGTAATGACGGCGGATGGGACCAAGCCGAGCACCTCCAGCGGCTTCTCGTAATCCTCCTCGGCGAACAATTGGCGCGGAAAGGTGGTCATCAGAGAGAAGGGTGTTTCAATGCCGGTCTTGACCTGAATGAACACACGCACGGCCGATAGCTGTTCCTTGATATTGAAGGTCTCCTGGAGCGTGGAGCCATCCTGCAAACGCACCTGAATACGGGTTTCGGTGTAGACGCGCTGCGGAGATGTCACAGCCGGAGCCGGCGAACTGGCCGTGGTGGAGCTAACCGAGGGTGCTGGCTCCGAAATGCCCGCTTCCTTTTGTTCTCTGTGGGCAAGCGGTAAGCGAAATGTTATGATTTTTCCAATGAAACTGGAAAATAAACCTCACCTGGCCTTGCGTGCAGCCTTATCCGCCTCGATTTGAGCCCTCACACGGTCGCGGGCCGCCTTCTCCTCGTCCTTTTCACGCTTGCGCTGCTCCACGATTTTCTTCATTTCCAGCTCCTCCATGCGGCGCTTGGCCTCTGTCATATCCTTGCCAGACTTGATGCGATTCTTCTCCCGCTCCAGAGCGTCCACCTTTTCGCGCTCCTCGCGCTCGATGCGCTTCTGCTTAAGTTTCTCTTCGATGAGAGCGAGCTGGGCCTTCTTCTCCTCCTCGGTGAGGGCCTTTTTCTCCTCCGTGGACTCCGAGAAGTTGCTGTGACCGGTCTTGGCGGCGTGGTACTCCACTTCTGTGTGATCTTTAAGCACCTTGCCACAATCGTCGCATTTCAGAGATTTGGCCACGGGGGAACCCGAAGCGGCTTCGGCACCGCCACTGCTGCTTGGCGCAGCTGAGGCCGCCGGGTCCTCGTTAGAAGTTGGGGGAACCACCCCGGTACCGGGAGCCGTAGAATCGCCTGTATTTTGACGTGGTATCTCCTCGTCGCCGTGGGCAAGCAGCCACTCCATGGCCGGCTCCACTCCCTTATTGCTGGTTACTTGCAGAGCGTATTCCCTGCGGAAAATTCCAGGAAAAGAACCCACAAGTAAATTTTCGCAACTTGCCGGAAGAGGAGAATAAAATTCGGGGAAGTCCCCCATACTTACACGCGCTCCCGGGGAAAACCCATATCCATCAGGGTCTGGACGTCACTCATGGCGGCTGTGTTGTGCTTCCGAAACAATCTAATCGTCTATAGTTTTCGTGTATTTGCACAAAAATTTACAATGACACACAAAAACAAAGCCCTATGCGTAGTGTTGAAAAGTGCGAATAGTGGCGACTAGAGAATAGTTGCAATCTGCGTTCTCAAATATCGATAACTAAGTGGCGATAACTAACGCGGCCCTAAAATAACTATTAATAGCTATGTTCAGCTTTTTTTTATAACAAAAATACTAAATAATAAATACAAACTATAAAATGTAAAAAAAAAAGAATTTAGAATGTTCATGTATAATATCTAAATTCTGATTCAGAATATAATAAAATTAAATTAATGAAAGCTTAAATATGAAAGTAAGAGTTATAAAATTTTAACAAAATACTATGGAATCAAATTAAATATAGCGCCTCCAAATAAGTTAACAGCCAAAAATATGTTTATCTAGCACACAATAGTGACCACAATCGATAGTTTTACATCTATCGTTTTCCAACACTGCCGTCACTAACAAATTCGGCGTCTACAAGAAATTAGCTGCATTTTTGTTTTCTTCACCAAAACAGTTTTCTTTCCACGATTTTAAAGATGTCGCCGAAATACAAGACCAAAAAGATGGTTGTTAAAATTCCGCGACACCCCTATTTCAACGTGCACAGCGAGCGCAGCGTGGAGCGGGAGGTGGAGTACCAGGTGCGAAAGTGTCGCGTGAATTTGGAAAGGCTAAAGTCGAATACGGGCAACACGGCTCATCCTTTTCCCCTGAAACCGAAGCCGAAAAGATGCATTGTACGGGTGGCCAGGCTGCCGGACGTGGAGCGCAGCGAGATCTCCGTCACCCCGGCCAGTTCCATCATAAGCTCTGACATTGACGAGGGTAAGGGTGAGAGGCGGACTTGGGAAATTACCCCAGACTAACCATTATTTACTTGCAGGCGCTGTTAGCGAATAAAATGAGTTCTAATCACTCAAGAGAAACCCAAATGACTGGAAATAATCACCTATATTCATATATGTAGTTCTACAGCAGTAGACTTATGTGTTCTAAAAAAGCATTACCATATTTTCTAAACCTACGAAACTCTATGGCTCTAGGGGTTTATACATCTTAACATTATCCAATAAATCACAATTTGATGTCAAACGACAGCGGTTTTTTTATCTTCTTAATGTGTATTGAATTTAATATAAAATGGGTTCATTGTGTTCGTTTGCTGGTTTATCCATTAAAGCGAATTTAATTTAGGAACTTGACATTATTAAAGTAAACCAGAGGCTTATGCTGTTTTGTGTATTTATGATTATTTACATACATAGCGATCTCCTAGAGAAGATGTGCATCTATCGTGAGAGTGTACTTTACACTAAAAGAAACTAGGAGAGTGAAAGATTTATTTTAAATGATATACAACAGGAATATGAGTATAGAATTTTGTTCTGTTGGGATTCTAAAACAT
>JAEIIL010027111.1:0-21852 GCA_018905715.1 Drosophila lini | reverse complement strand
CAGAAGGCAGCAGTAGGTAACTTTAGTAAAATGAATAGTCGAGTTTCAAACCATGACACATCTAATCGTTAGCCATGTTCTCAACCGTGGATCGTATTCCCACTTGGCCATCCGTTGCAATTCAAATTTTAAATATTTCCCTTCTGAATACCAGGCGAACAGAAGGCAGCAGTAGGTAACTTTAGTAAAATGAATAGTCGAGTTCCAAACCACGACCATCTAATCATTAGTCGAGTTCCAAACCACGACAATCTAATCGTTAGTCATGTTTCTAACCATTCATCGAGTTCACACGTTTATCGATATATCGATAAATCAGCTGTTTGGATGTTATCGCCAATCGCTCATCCCTAGGCAACTGTGCGTATTTATTGTATTTTATTTCTTTTGCCATTTTTTCTTAAAATAACGCTGTTAAGAGGGGATAAAACAGCTTTGAAAGCAAGAGAAGAAGGCTTCGCTTGCTGTCTCACTCATTTATAGTTGACAGCACGCCTTTTAGCTAGACAAACGTAAACATTCTTATGTAATTCTCGAGGGCTAGAGGTTAACCCGCTTTCTGGAGTACACTAACGCTTCTTTCCCGAATTCCAGTGCATAAATATGGGCGGACATCATCACGGTGAACCCTACACAGTGCCGCATGCCTCCACCTACAAGGTGGAGAATGTGCCCCAGCTGGTGGAGGTGAAGGAGGCGCTCGGCCGCCAGGGACTGAAGGATCCATGGCTGAGGTGAGTGTCCGAATCCGACGAGAAACTCTGGCAAACTTATTTACTTACTTACCTTTATTTCGCTGCAGGAACGAGGCCTGGCGCTACGAACCCAAGGCCTTTGGCACGCACAGATCCCGCCTGAACACCTTCATGTTCCGCGGCCTCGGAGTCGGATTCTGCGCGTTCCTGGCCACTGTTGCCGTGGAGTATGGCCTGGGCATTGGCAAGGGCCAGGGCGGCCATGGACATGGCCACGGCCACGATGAGGGACACCATTAAATAGCTAATTGATTAAACTTTGTCGAACCCGTTCATTCGCAGTACATATATGGGATTTCACTAAAACTAAAAAAGTCTTCCGATCAGTTAATGCGGGGCTTCAGCTCGTCGTAGCACGAGCGCAGGAAGATCTGGGGCTTCTTGGCCGGGTTGAAGTACTCGTGGCCCTTGGACCAGTCGTAACCCACAGCGTAGGCAAAGATCTGGCCGTTCGCGTTGAAGCCGCACTTTGTGATAGACTGATCCATGGCCTCGCTTGACTTCAGCTTGGTGCGGGCATCCTTGTCCCAGAAGCTGAAGGTTCCGTCGGAGCCCACGGTTACCAGAGTGCCGTGAACCGGATGGAATGCAATGTCGTTCACGGCGTAGATGTCCTGGAAGCCCGTGGTGCCTGTGGTCCGGTGGCACTTGAACGTGAAGTTGTCTTTGGGATTCGCCGGGTTCACGTACTGAATGGCCACGCGGCCCTCGATGCTGCCCAGGGCGTAGCCGGTGGGCTCCTTCTTCTTGTCCTTGAAGATTGATATGGTGCGGTGCTGGTACTTGAGCGGGCTCTCCTGCCGCTTGTACTCCGTGGGGCTGTTCTGCAGCGAGTATATAATGAGGCCTCGGTTGGCGGTGCCCACCACGGCCATGGGGTAGTCCACGTCGGCGCAGTAGCAGCGCTCGGGCAGGTTGATGGCCATCATGGGATTGGGCGAGCGCGTGTCCCAGAACTGTGATCACAAAGAGGAGAGTTCAGCATGTGGTTGGATGCTTGAGTTTCGCTTACCTTCAAGGTCTTGTCCCAGGAGCCGGTCATCAGGCATGTGTAGTTTGTACCCTTGACCATGTGGCACGTTCTCACCGGGCCGTCGTGGGCCGCCACCTGCATGACTTGGTCGGAGGCCAGGTCCCAGAGCTTGACCTGCTTGTCGCAGGAGGCCACGAACACCTTGCTGCCGTCGTCTGACCAGCACACGTCCAGCACGGGCCCGCCCATCGTCTTCATCGACTTGGGCACGGTTGCGCCATTCTGCTCCACCTCCCAGCAGCGGACGCTGTTGTCCCAGCTGCCGGCAATGAGGAAGTTCTTTTGCAGCGTGCTCGGGCTGAATTCTAACGCCGAAACGGAGTCGTCCGGGGGCGACGCCACCTCGAAGTCGTTCATCCGGTTGTTGGATTGCGTGGCGCCAAACATTATTTTGTGCTTCAAGTGTCGCAAAATGTTTGTTTTATTTCAATTTCTTATTTAGAGATTATTTTTTGTATTTTTCCCATTTGCACCAAACAATGCAATTTTATCGATAACTATTAGCGGCGTTGCCACCTTTTAGAAATTAAGAGGCTGTGGTGAAACTCACCACTTAAAATGAAAAAGTTGGCAGCACTAAGCGATATTATATTTGCGGTGAAAATCGATATTTAAAAATGTCATAACTAGCCAAAGAAGCAGCTTAATTCGAAAACGCTGATGTGATAGTTTCAATTCAACTAATAAATTCGTATATTGAGTATAAAAATAGTAATAATTAAAATTTTTCTCAATTTTCAATAGTTTTAACGAGGTGCTTTTAGTCGAAGTTGAAAAAACATGCGACCGTAAAGTGGAGTCGCTGGTGGAGCAGCTGGACCTGGTGACAAAAGAAAAACTATCTAACTTAATTATCTATTTAAATAAAAGAGAACTCACCAGAGCCTTCGGCCTACTGTTCCCTAGATCCCAGCTCAGGACAAAAGCGATCTTTATAAATAAAAAGAAATATAAATAAAAGTTATAAATGGCTTAAGTCTTTATAAAATATTTAAATTCTTTAAGTGGATAATTATCCATACTTTTATAAGATAATTTTGTATACAAATCAAAGTTTGGAAATATCATAACTAAGCCAAAAATTCACCAAATTCAATTCGGAAAACGGTAATATGTTAGTTTTTTCTAGGTTAACAAATCTGCATACTAAATTTAAAAATTTTAAAAATCAAAATTTTTGCCAATTTTAATGATGTAACCCCTTATAAAATTTTGAAAAAATTAAAAAAAATAAAATTTTTCCAAAATGGCTAGAAAGACTCTCCAGTTAATGCTGATCAATAATATATATGGTTTATGGGGTCGGAAATGGCTCCTTCACTGCTTTGCAAGCTTCTGACTGAAATTATATTACTAAACAAGGTTATAATGAGGAGGTCCAAGAACCATTTTTTGGGGAATGCTTAAGATGGTCACAGCTAATATGGGCACGTATTTAGTAGTATATTTATGATTTAAATATAAAAAACTATTATAAATAAGTAACACCAAAGCAATAGCTTTATAAAAAGTACTTTGTTAAAGGTAGTAATACATAAATCATATCCTGAACTTAGTTCCTCCTGGCTTCCTTGAAGCAAAAGTCCCCCTTGCCTTTGTCAATTTCTCACATGCCTGTCACTGGCTGAGTTGAGTGCAAAGGTAGCTTAGCTCACGACCAATTTCGGTAATGTATTTGTGGCTTTTGTATTCCACTGTCACCTTAAACCAAAAAAATCCCCGAGAATTGATATTCGGCGCTGGAAAGTAACCGTAACCAAGGGCACCGCTCCGCCAACCCATTGAAAAGCGAAATTTAATTAATTAATCGGTACAACGATAAAGAGACGCATTTGCTGGGTACTTTTTTGTTTTTTTTTCTGTGACCGTAGGAAAATGGGTCATTGGTCAGCCGAAGATGACATTGCATCAGAATCGGAATAGCAGTGATTAATAAGACAATTCTCGGAAGTTGTGACTGGGAAGCATGAGATAATGGAGCCCCACTTGGTTATGCTGAGGAAGAGCAATGTTGGTTGTGTAGTTTACACAGCTCCAGTGAAAAATGTGAAGCACTTTGAGGTCAGGGGATTTTTCCTGCCTTATAAAGAAAAACAGTTTGTTTTTACATGGTATTTTTTGATTATTTTCTATTTATTTTTGATTATTATAGTTTAGTATTCATTCTCGGAATGAAGCTCTGGCATTTTGTTCTTTGTGCGTAGGTTTTTGGCTATAAATAGGTCCCTTCTTATCATAATCGGGGGACATCATTGTTTTAGGCTAAAAATGGTCATGATGAATATATATTCTAGACTAGCGACGTGGCGTTTGTGGTAATACTCTAGTTGTAGCAGTCGAAAGTCACAGATAAGACTAATTGCAGTCGGTAGGAACTGGGCAAGAGTTGCAGCAATACGATTCTGGGATGGATACACTAATCTTTGGCCTCTGACTAGAGATCGAGCCCCTCCTTCTCCGCCTCCGCCTGGTTCTAAATGCTCACATTAATGGCATTCTTGATCACAATGTTGCCGGACACTCCGTGCTCGATGGTGAGATTGCTGTCGATCTCAATGCCCGCGGAGGCCTCCTTTGGCTTGTTCTGGGACTTGTGAGATCGCGTGCTGGGCTTCTGCTTCTTGTTGCCGCTCAGATCCAGGGATCTGACCACCTTCAACAAGCCATTGCAGCCCGTGTAGTCCACGGCCTGCTGCGGCGACTCGCTGCCCAGGTAGATGCGTCCATCGTTGCCGGTGTACTTCAACGATCCGGTATTGCTTTGGATCTTTAGGCGGGTGCCGTTGCCAATGATCTGCAGGCTGCCGGAATTGCTGACTATTCGTATCCGGTTGCCGTTGCCGATGATGCGCATATCCCGCGAGTTGTTCTCGATGCGGTACTCCTTGTGGTTGCCCACTAGATCCTTGCTGGCGTAGATAGTGGTTTCCGGGAGCGGAGTACTCCGCTTGGTCTTGGGGGCTTTACCCTGCGCCTTCTGGCATGTAGAGCAGTCGTCATCGTCATACGAATCGCTGGCCGAATCGGTTTCTATCACACGAACGCCCATGTTTTTGTGTGTGAATTACCTCAGTTTTCGCTGTGGTTGCTGTTGCTGTCCGTTGTTGTTTCTTTCCGCTGCTAATCACTCGCAAAAATCACCGTCTCTTCTTCGCTTTTCAGTTAGCTCATTCTCCGGCTCTATCGGTGGGGCTTCTGTCTCTGTCTGCTTTGAACTCTCCTTCTCTTTCTCTGGGGGAACTCTTCACGTGATGAGCAATGCGTTGGTTGTCACAGCTGCTGTTTAAGGTCAAAATATCCAATTGTTGTGTCTGCTTCCGTTGGGGGAACTCCCTCTCCGCTGGCTTTTTACGTATTTTACGGGTTTGCTTTCGCTTTGAAATCGCGGAAATCGCGTCTGCTGCTGCTGCTGCTGCTGTGTGTTTAGGGAACGCTGGCGCTTTGGCTATTGAACGATATCGCCGCCTGGGGAGCCGCTTTTATACCAGCCGAACGGCTCTACGCCGGGGCTTTTTTATTTCGCCGGAGGGCCGGCACGGAAATCACCTCGTAGGCATGAGAGTATCGAATTTTGAGACACTCTGCCACCTGCGGGGGGAGACACCTTTGATAAGGTCTTTTTGGGTCTTTTGTTTTTGGTTTTTTTGGTGTGACTAAGCGCCACCACCTGTTGGTGTGGCTCATTGTAAGGGGTTTGGCTATCTCTGCCCATTGGCCAGGCTTATTCACAGCTGTACATCCTTGGATTTTTACACAGAAACTACATATTTGCACTGAGAAACTATTTGAACAAGTTTTCAATAAAAACACTGTAAAAATATATATAAAATAAATATCTTAGAAAAAAATATACCTATAAGTAAAAAGCATATAAAATATATAAGTAGGTGAAGTGTACTATGACAGTACATTAATAACAAATTAGTTTTAAGGCATGAAACTTATTTAATTTAAATTTTTGAAAACATATTTCCAAAAAATATATTAAATATTTCTTTAATTAGAATATTATTTTAAACAGTAGCCCCAACTCATTTCTCTTGGTGTTACCTTTCCTATACCCTATACTAGTTATCAGCAACCGAAGTGCAGCTGAAGTTCGGTGGGGATTTTTGGCCAACTTCCCCTGTTATCATTATTGTTAAGTCCCTTGATATGGGTCGTAAACGTGAAGCCAAAAAAATGCCACATAATTAGAAGAGCCTCCCAACAAAAAAGAGGGTAATAACCCTCCAACACTCGGGGGCGATAAGATGATAAAGTTTTCCACACCAGAAAAAGACTCTCTTTTATGTAGAATAGCTAATAAATACTTGAAGCCCGGTTGCCAGGTGATACTACCTATACAAGATCGAGAAATCGTTTCCTCGGGACTCGGGTTTGTTTACAAACAAAAATAAAAAAAATTAAATAAAGCAACCAGCAATTTGCACAATTTACGCTCCAAAAAGCTTCCCGTTTCGAGTCGCTTCTCCAGCTTCTCCAGCTCCCCAGCGCTCGTTTCAAGTTCAGCTTGGGTTTTCGTTTTCAGTCGGCTGCCACGATCGGTGGCGAGCGGAACCGGGCACTAAATACAGATCAAGATCGCGCCATTTGAATAAACACAGACTGGAGAATCGGGAATGTAAACATTTGTGCCAATGTGGGGAAAGCACCGGAGCTATATAGCCTATAAAGGCATAAATAAAATGGGCTGCACAGCACCAACAGCTGCCCAGTTGCGTAAACGTGAAACGTAAACGTGGAGGTCGGTGTTTTGCGCTACTTATTTTCTGGGTGCATTTTTGTTGACAAATCAATTATTATTATTATAAAATGATTTATTTGCTAGATCGCAATTTTAGGGCAGTAAACGGGGACTTTTTCTGCAGCTATCTCGACACCAGTCAAAGTCAAAATTGCAAAAAAAAAAAAGTAAATAAAAAAAGTAATAATAAATGCCTTATTAAGTACAAATCGACAAATGTTATATCAGCTGGATCGTATGTAGTACCAGATACGCCTCAATTACAAAACCTGTAGAAACTAACTACTAGGTGTGGAGTAAACACACCTGATGTGTGTATGGAGAAATGGTGCTGGCCCAGAAAAACCCCCTGACTATACTATCTCAGGTATCTAGCACGCTTCCTAATGCCCCAAAAGTTGAAAATAAATAAAAAATCACCGATGCCCAACGGGTTTTATCTGCCATTTCGGATCGGAGAGCGATGTGAGGCCTTGCTTGTTGTTTCCCAAGTTCCCAAATTAAATAGACTTAATGTTGGCAGTGCGCCGACAGACAGTTGATAAGGTGCGAACAGCTCTGGCACGGGGCTTGCCTTGAAGATAAACTAATAAATGACCTCTTAACGAGGTAACAACTTGCCAAATAACAAGTGCAAATACACAGGGAAAGTGTGCTAGAGGGAGGGTATTAGAATTGAAGTATTTCAATGGGAAAGACTATTTTTGCATATTTTTACACCCTTGCAGGGTATTATAATTTCAGTCAGAAGCTAGCAAAGCAGTGAAGGAGTCGTTTCCGACCCCATAAATCATATATATTCTTGATCAGCATCAACAGGCGAATTTTTCTAGACATTTCGGAGAGATAACTAATTTTTTTAATTTTTTTCAAAATTTGATAAGGGGTTACATCATTAAAATTCTCAAAAATGGCAAAAAATTTTGATTTCTTGAAATTTGAAATTCAGTATCTAGATTTGTTAACCTAAAAAAAACTAGCCTAGAAAAGTTTACCGAACTGAAATTAATGTATTTTTGGCTGAGCTTTGATCGATTTTTGTTTCGAAGCCATGGTCCTTTGGCAAACTGCAAGGGTATAAAATTTTCGGCTTCCCGAATTTAGTTTTGATTCTTTGGAGAAAAATCGTGGAAGAAATTAATCCTTAATTAAACCTTATTCTTAATTAAACATTAAGTCCACTCTAAAAACAAAATCATACGGGAAAACTTGCCATCTCTAATACACCGGTTTTTTGTGAGCTTTTGGCTGTAAAACTTTGGCAATCATTTCATTTGTAAATAAATAAAACCCCAACCTCGAAGACTTCGGACGATATTGCTGCTAGACCAAGTAAGTTAAAAGAATATCTTAAAGTGATAACATTCTAAATAATATAAAACATATTTCAGAATGACTTCAACATCGAACGTTTTAACTATTGGAACTGAAACCAGTGTGCCTCTGGACGAACTCACAATCTCTAAGAACAAAAAAGCATTTTTCCAATCTGATTTTGAGAAACGAATGCAGAAAATTCTACTAAATGGTGGCAGCCCGCTGACAAAAGAACCCGATGAGAAGTTAATGCAAAGAATTTCAGCTTCTGAATTGAAAAAGAAAGACGGTCAACACTATTATGATTTTGCTGTGGATAAGAAATGGGAATGGTTCATGGATGTGTTGACATTTGAGCCCAAAGGAGTTCTCAGGCGTCTTCACAATAAAATCAGTAAAAAACACTGGGTTACTGAAAATGTGGTAAGATTCGACAAGAACTCAAGAGATTTTATACTGAATACGGTCTGCAATGCCGCTGATGAGGTGGAAATGGAAATCTATCAATACTTGTGTTATCTAAATTCTACAAATAAGTGAAAGCTGTGAAAAATACATGTATCAATAAGATATATTACCTTATTTTAAGTCCATCCTAAACATCCTATGTTTTTTGCCATTCGCCAGAATTTATAAACAATAAACTCATCACTAACTTTGTGCTTTTAAGCTTTCTTGTGAAACCTTTTTCATTAGTAAACAAATAAAAGAACTGCTCATAAAGTCAGAAATATTAATTGGAAACAGTTTAATAATGACCTCAAAATCCAACATTTTGGCTATCGGTACTGAAACCTGTGAAATTCTAAAAGAAACTCCGATTCGTAAGAGTAGAAAGGCGTATTTTGAAGACAACTTGGAGCAGCACTTGGAGCAGCACCTGCAGAAACTTCTACTGGACGGAGCCAGACCACTAACCACCGTTTATGAAGATGGATCAGTCCAAACTTTTTCAGCCAAGGACATAAGGAAAAATGGGCGATATTATTACGAGTTTGGTCCGGGCGATAGGATAAATGGCTGGATGATAAATGGGCCCGCATTTGAGCCCAAGGGAGTTTTGAGGCGTGTCAAGGAGAAGATCAGTAAAGACCACTGGATCGCCGATAATGTGGCAAGATATAGTAAAGATTCCAGAGATTTTATACTTCAAACGGTTTCCAAATCCTTAAATGAGGAGAGTGCTGACATATATCAGTATTTGTCCTATCTGAATGATAATAGTAATAAACTTAGATCATAATATTGTAGCAGGTCCACCTTAATTTAAAAAACAGCTGCTAAATACCATTCACCCAAAGTTGTCAACAAAAAAGTACCATCGCTAATGTTGTGCTTTTGAGAGCTTAAAATCATTTCGTTTGTAAATAAATACAAGCAAAACACATCAGTTACTCGTAAGTTGAAAGAGTATTATTTCAAAACTCTCCACTAATTAAGTTCTTTTTAGATTCCAACATGACTTCAAACTCCAGAGTTTTGGCTATTGCCACCGAGACCTCTGAATCTTCAGATAAACCTCCCAAAACCAGTAACCCGAAGGCATACTTCCAGTTTGACTTTGAGAAACACATGCAAAAACTACTTCTAAATGGCGAAAAACCACCAAAACTGGATGATAATGCCATTAAAAGATTCGCCGCCACGGAGATAATGAGAAATGGCAAACAGTATTACGAGTTCGGGCCTGACAATTTTAAATCTGGAGCCATAATAAGCGGGCCTTCGTTTGATGCGAAAGGAGTCCTCCCACGGGTTAAGACCAGAATCAGCAAGGAGCACTGGGTTAACGAAAACGTAATTCAATATCGCAAGAATTCAATGCAATATATACAACAAATTGTTTCGGAGGCTCTGCGAGAGGAAGAAATGGAACTGTATCAATATTTGTGTTATTTAAATAAGAACTATAGTCAATGATGATCTAGTGTACTTTAGTTATACAGTAAAAAAGCTTTTTAAAAATAAAAATAATATTTATAAAGGTTTACTTTGAGCTTTTTGTTTGAACTCTTTGTGAAATTAATTACAACTATCAAGCCATTCGTTCACTCAACGTTTAGTATTCAAATATCAGTCGGAAGGAAACAACTTACTTGTGAAGAACCCGTACTTAAGCCATGGAAAAAGTAAACCCCGAAACATTTCCTTCCGTTCTAAGTAAAATAATGCTGAAAAGCAGCATTCCACCTGGTCCCCCGAACGGTGATATTTGGGTTTACACCCAAACCCTGTGTTTCCTGTATATGGAAAAGCCAGCCACTCGGAAGCGCGTCTATCACATGTTCCTGTCCACCGAGAAGGACAAGCAAAATGATTACGATCGTGTACGCAAAATGTACGAGAATAGAAAGGACTTGCGGATAGTTAACCAGTTAACGGAAAACGCACTCTGTGCGAGGGCCCTATATCGTAGGGTTCAGAAAATGTTTCCAGACGCTATTTGGAACAAGCACGGAAATGTTTTCGAGGTGGAGATGAACGCAGAAACCGATATCTGGGCGATATCTAGAAGACTAAATGCGAAGCGCGACGAGGAGCATGAATTACTATTCAACTACATAAAGTATCTGAGCATTACAAAGGGATAAGTATTTTATAATAAATCTGAACTTATTATTAAAATAAAATGATTAAATAAAGTAAACATTGTTATAATCTATAACAAAAATGTATATTTTTTGACCATTCACCTGAAATTGTAAACAAAAACCTATGACTAATGTAAAGCTTTTGATTTGAACTTTATGTGAAATTAAAACAAACCAAACTTTAGGTTTGCCGAACCATTTAGTATTTAAGCAGACGTTATAGAAGAGAGTACAAACATTAGAAGGAACAAACATGGAGGCTACAACTCAGGAAAATAATAATCCCAGCCCGATGGCGGCCAATTCACCAGTGCTTAACATATCCGGAAAACTGGAACCAAAACAAACCCGAGGGAAAAAGAAGGCGGTTTCTGTACCTCCTCCTCCGGAACCTGTGATTGTTGTGCCACCAAAAATTAATCCAGCAACATTTCCAGTGATTTCAAGTAGAATCCTCCTTAAGGCAGACGTTCCACCAGCTGCAGTCCCCAAAATAAATCCATCAGACCATGACGAATATCTGTGCTTTCTGTGCCTGGAAAAACCGGCTCCTAGGAAGCGAGTGTACCACATGTACTTCTCAAATGAAAAGGACCTGGAAAGGGACTCGGAGCGTATGCGAAAAATGTACGAGAATAGAAAGGACCTAAAGATTGTTGATCGGACATTCTGGGTAACACTCTGTGCCCGATCCCTGGGCCACAGAGTTCAGGACAAGTTGACCGATGTGGTTTGGAACAAGCAGAAAAATATTTTCGAGACTGATTGGATTGGAGAAAGAGATATTTGGAATCTTTCGGAGAAAGTATACAAATTGCAGTACGAGGAACTGGCAAAGCTGTTTAATTATATTAAATTTCTGAGCGCCACAAATAGCTAACTAATTTAATAAATAAATGTTTTATAAGAAACATAAATTTGATTTCTTTTATACCTACTTGTAATATGATTTTAAGGTTCACCCTAATTGATGTTGTTTACCTTCAAACAGTCAGCCATTCACAATAACCGCCAACGTATCATCCCCAATTTTAAGCTGCAAAAGCTCCAAGCTTTATGTTGTGAAATATTTACCATTTCGAGTTTATACAAAACAATTCGTCCATTAAATAGAGTGTCTTCAGCTCTGCAATTTCTAGTATTCCTAAAAACTTTTAAATACAAACTACAAAACCCGTGCAAACACAAATCGAACCATGGAAGCTGAAGACCAGGTCTTTCCCCCATCACCATCTAGCAGCGCCCCCAAGACTGAGTCACCGGTGCTGAATATTTCCGGAAGAGTGAAGCGCGATCCGGATGCCCCCCGTAAAAGAGGCAAAAAGAAGGCAGCTCCGGCTCCAGAGGCGCCCAAAATCAATCCCACGACATTTCCGGTGATTCTGAGCAGGATCCTTCTGAAGACCGATGTTCCACCTGAAAACGCACCAAAGATGAACGACGGTGACTACTCACAGAAGCTGTGTTTCCTCTGCCTCGAGAAGCCGGCCAGTAAAAAGCGCGTCTATCACATGTTCCTTTCAAACGAGAAGGATCTGGGCAAGGACTATGACCACACTAGGCGGCTCTACGAGAACCGCAAGGAGTATAACTACGTGAACAACATCACCGTGGAATGCCCCTGTGCGCGAGCCCTGTACCGCCGTGTCCAGAAGGAGTTCACCGACGTTCAGTGGAACAAGCTGGGCAACGTTTTTGAGACGGACATAGTCGGAAAAAGCGATGTTTGGAGCATCTCCGACCGAGTGTACGCGATGCGCATCGAGGAGAACGAAAGGCTGTTCAACTACATTAAGTTCATGAGCTTAACGAAGAGCTAAATACAAACTATAGATTTAATATTTCACTTACGCCAACATTGTATTAGGTTCTTTGTATTAAACCGCTTTCTGTGATTAGAGTAACTTCCTGTAGCTTATCTTGAACTGGGTAAACCCGTAGTGACTCAGCAGCTGCTCCAGTATGTAGCCGTTTGCGGCAAAAAACACGGCACCCTGCAGCCCGATCCAGTAGAAGGTGTTCCACGTGCGGAACTCCAGCAGGTAGGCGGGCAGCAGCCACAGTCCCTGGGCGAGCAGCCAGAGGATTAGCAGGCCGAAGCACCGACGCCACGAGAGCAGCTTAAAGTTGTTTAGGCACAGCGGCAGGATGGCCAAGTACCAGATGAAGTACTGCGATGTCACCACCGAGTTGTAGGTGACCACCACGAACGCCACGGCGAAGATGCAGAACGGCAACGTTTGCCGGAACTGACCGAAGCTCAGGCTCAAGTACAGGATGAGCAGGAACTGCGGTGCCATCACCAAGAGCTTCAGGAAAAGCGAGGGCTCCACCGCGCTCGTGCCACTGCCCAGATACTGCAGCAGGAACTGCAGCGAGAAGTTGTGGCGCGGATCCTTGCGCACAAAGTGATACAAGTAGGCCTCATTGATGTACTCCCAGCCGTACATCCTGTAGAAGGTCCAGGTGAAGGCCACCAGGCTGATCAGGGTGCCGATGACCAGGCACAGCTGTTGCCTGTTGGGACGCAGGACTTGGCCCAGAAAATCCCAGGGGGTTCGTGTGAGACGCGTGGACAGCGACAGATAGTACGCCAGACTGAAGAGCAGTGGATACAGCCGGAGGTGGATCACCAGGCCGTGGGCTAGACCGGCGCCGAAGATCAGCCAGTGGCTGTGTGAGCCCTTGTGCTCCGCCTTCATAAGCAGATAGATGGTCAGGATCACGAAGAAGCTCGAGAAGCAGTCGCCACTGCCGCGGGTGGATATCACAGCTGTGAGCGGATTGTACAGCCAGAAGCAGGCGGATGCGCGGGCCAGGTTCTCCGGGTGACTGCGTTCGTCCAAGGCATCCAGCGACTGGTCCGACTCCTGCGGCCGGTTGAACTTGCTAAGCAGATGCTGGACGGTCTTCTGGTACTGGCTCTTGATCTCCATATGCACCAGGCGGTAGATGAGCGTGGCGATGAGCAGATCAAAGGTGGCGTACAGGAGCTTGCCCCAGGCGGGATGCAGCAGGATGTTGAGGGTCTGCAGGTACGCCATAATCGGGCTGTAGCGGTAGGTGTGCCTGGCGAAGGGCGTCTCCCCGGCCAGCACCTGTCGCGCCCCGTCCGTGACCACTTTGTAGTCGATGTCTGTGTAGGGCACGGCGGACCGGCTGTCATGTATTTGTCCGTAGCAAATCAGAGCAATGCGCAGCAACGCCGAGATCAGGATGTGGGTGCGAAAGCTGGTCTGTAGGATGCGGCGACTAAGTCGCTGCAAGCCCGTTGCATTCGCTGTCTTCGCTTGCGTCATTTTCTTAGTTTTATTGATTGATTTTCGCTTACAGCTTGGTCTTCATTTCCTGGGCGCTCTTGCGAATGCAGGCGAGGAACTCCTTGAACTCGGCGTCGCAGATCTTGTGTTGCACGTTCAAATCCCGCGACACACAGACCGCATACGCCGTGGCTTTGTCCGCGCACTTGGTCAGCAGGAGCGGGTAGTTGCGAAGACGTTGATTGGCCTTGCGCACCGATTCCATGCCGCTCAGCGCTTGTGCGGCGGCACCTTAACCTCCAGCGGCGGCAGGGGATCGGCTATAAAGCAGTCGTACAGGGGCTTGGAGAAGAACACCAGCAGGGAGCCGGTGAGGAAGGTGATCTGGAATAGGCGTGGATTGCGCTGGATCCACGAGCGCTTGGGCAGCACGGCCGTTCGCCGGCGTTGATTGTTGGCCTGTTGCTGCTGTTGCTTTTTGTCTAGCAAGTCTTGGATTTCCTTCGGTGGCTTGTATTGCGGTAAGGACATTATTTTTTACTGCCAAAGGGGGAGAATTTACGGTGAAGCCCGGCACGAGAAGAACTCTGTTAAACTCACGACTTGCCGGATGGTTGCTTTTCCTCTGGCAAATAGCGCTTCTCTAGATCGATTCCACTGCAGCAGACGGATACCTTATGCCACTTCAGACAGCACTGGCGCATATCCTCCAGGACATCCAGGCACTTATCCTCCTGGTAGTTATTCTCTGAAATCATTAATTCGCCGCATGAGCCGCTTACATAACTGTGAAAAATGCGCTCATTGCGATTACTTACTACTCAAACAGGCTTGTATGCGGCAGGCGTATGGTTTGCAACGATCCTTGCGCGTGTCAGACATGAAACTTTCGCCTTATTTCGTTTATTTTTGAGCGAATTGCTAAATGTTAAAAACACAGGCTGCTCATTCGGGACTCGTCTTCTTCTTCTTCCGTTTCAGTCACAGTGCAGCGATTCAATGTTGCCAGATTGCGCAATTTTCAGTTTGTCGACGTTTCTGGTGAATGGTACAGTGTGCACAGCTGTCATTCGCCCAAGTGCACATTTGCTATTCGCCCAAGCGCACAGACACCGAAGGAGTTCTGTGTGAAAAACACACACACAGGCATTTGTTTTATTTCGCTAGGACTTGGGCGATTACTTCACAAACAGCGCCATGCCCTCGAAGAAGAAAAAATATAACGCGCGCTTCCCGGCGGTGAGTAGGAATCCCGGCGAGCGGCGCCGTCGGCGGAGCGCCAAGCGTGTGTCGCTCTCTCGCCGCAGCAGCCGCAGATGGGTTATCAGTTTTTGTGCGTGCCCGTGTGTGTGTGTGTATGTACACATGCATAAACATACATACATTCGGGCATAATCAGGGGCGGCTCAAAGAACCGGGTGTGATTGTAAACCTCCTCCTCTCTCCCCTTCCACAGGGCCGCATCAAGAAGATCATGCAGAGCGACGAGGAAATCGGCAAGGTGGCGCAGGCGGTGCCCGTTATCATCTCACGCACGCTGGAGCTGTTCGTGGAGTCGCTGCTGACGAAGACGTTGCGCATCACAAACTCGCGCAACGCCAAGACGCTGTCGCCGTCGCACATGCGGCAGTGCATCGTGTCGGAAAAGCGGTTCGACTTCCTCAAGGAGCTGGTGCGCAACATACCCGACATCAGTGTGGCCGAGGAGGCCGCTTACAACGAGGACGATATGCTGCGCAGCTCGCCGGAGGACCAATATCCCGATTCGGACACGCCATACGATCTTAGCCTGCCATCGACCTCCATGCGCTCGCAGTCCAACAATGGCACTGCGTCCACCGCTGCCTACATGCGCTCCATGAGCCTAAACGGCGGCGGTGGTGGCGCAGGCACCAAGCGCCAGCAGCAGCAGCTTCCTCCCCACCTTAATCCCACCCACACCCTGCCCGCCAAGCTGGCCCGCTCGGAGTCCACGCCTGCGTACACGCCGGGGCAACGGGGACGGCCGCCCAATTCCCACTCGCAGCACCACAAGAAGCAGCCGGTGCAGCTCGACACTGCCATACCTGCCCCGATCTGCAGCTACGAGCTGAACAAGCCCATCGTTAAGATCGACTACAGCAACGTGCAGATGCGGAGCCTCTGCACCCCAGAGGCTGCCGTTTCCGCACCAGCCTCGAACTCCAGCGCCGCCTTCAACTTTGATATCGCTGCCCCGGTTATCAACATAGATCTAACGAATATCGTGGCCGCCGGAGCAGGAGCCGGAGCCGGAGTCGGAGCGGCGAGCAGCAGGCCGACATCGATTGGCTTCGCGCCGGCGGACAACAATAATGTGAACCAAATGGCTGGAAAGAGCAGCGCTCCCATCATTCCAAAGGCCACTGCGGCACCATCAGCGACACCCACTGAAACCATTTTCGAATTAGACGAAGACTATGACAATATTTGATTAGGATCTATGTGAAACGCTTTTAAAAATTAAATTATTGCTACATTAAAATTGTACAATTTAGGATAAGAATAACGTTTTTTGCAAAATAAAGACCAAGCTGGATTTTAAGCTGAGATTCTGGGTTGTTTTTTTAGTGGATTTTAGTTCAGTTTTCTCGTGGTGAAATCTTTCAAAATAAAATTATTAGTTAAACATATTATTCCCTTTAAAATTTTTATAATATTCCAAATTTCCGACAATGTTTGCCTTTATTGAGGACATTAAGATGCAGCCCCTTGGCAACCGAAAATCCTTTACACCCATCGTTAAAGCCGAGTACATTGGCAATGTGGGGGCCTATATAGCCCAGACCGAGTTCAACTCGGATGTCCAGACGGCTCTCAACCTGCAGAACACGTTCTACAGAAAGTATAGTATACAGGCTTGGAAGCTGGAGGAGCAGAAGACGGCGATAATCATGCGCCTGGAGGAAGCCAAGGCCAACTTGAAGCTGGTTGACATGTTTATGCGCAAGCCCGGCGAGGAGCATCAGAACATGATGCACATGACCTATGGGGTGTTCCGATGGGTTACCATACAGCCAGTGGAGAAGGTGATCCTCCAGGTGAACTCTAGTACTCTCCAGATGGAATTCGCTCTGCCGGAGGCGATGGAGTTTCTCAAGAAGGATATTACCAGGCTGCAGCAGCAGCGGCTGCAGGTTGATCACGATATCGACTACCTGGAGGATCAGGTGCACGTCACTGAGCTGAATATGGCTGTTTTGAAGAAATACCAAATGAGGAAGCAGCAACAGGAAATTGAAGGATGTATGGCCTCAAGGGATTAAGTAATTGGGTGTCTTTAAAAATTACAGTTCTAACGGTATTTGAAAATATTTGAAGATTTTGTAAAACTTTAAATTTAATTTCAGAAATAAACTACAACTACTACCCTAAAAATTCAAGTAGAAAAATTCCTTATCAATATGGAATCTCCTGAAAATTGTAATTCCCCAACAATCCTTAAAGAGAATAAAACTCCACTAATGACTCAATTTTATTCAGAGTCTTGTTTTTGGGGTTTCCCCCTTTAATATACACAACACTATTAAGTAGTTGCCCATTTAGCCAGGTCCGCAAGGAGGTCAAGAATTCAGGACCCAGTGTAGGATCCTGCCTAAGTGTGACCTTTATTTGCCGTACTGGGCTATTTATAAGCGTATACACATCATAATAATTATTACTTAATTTCGCTTAGGGAGCTCACCAGCACCTCAGCTTGGCCTAGTCATTGTGCAATCCCCTTGGTCACAGTCAATTACAAAATAAATGCCTTTCAATCCCCGCCGTTCCTCGGGCATTCGTACTTCTTACTTCTTGCTACATATTCGCACACGCAATCCTGCCACAATTGATATTAATTTGAGGCCCCCGATGTGGGTCAAGCCCTGATGGACTCTTCCCCCTCGCAGGACCTCCAAAAAAATATGACAAAGAAGAGGAGCTGCCTGGCTAATATCGCGTGGGAAAATCTTCTTGCAGGTGAAATTACTCGCCGCTCCCGAAAAAGGTGAGCAAAGGTGCAGTTCGGAAATTATATGAATTTGCATGGGTTTGGCATAATTGATTTGGGTCAGAGAGGGACTTGTATGAGATTAGCCAAGCCCAAGATTAGATTGGAAGTGCACTGGGGAAAATGAAGGGGAATTAGAAAATCATTATTAAGTTATATTCTACTAAAGGGACATCTTTGTAGTAAATTTAAAAAATATATATTTTGTATTTTGAAACTTGAACCCCAGAAACAAAATCATATGATATGAATGTATTGTCAGAAAAAGCCCATAAATTAACCCCAAGAAATGAACACCAAGAAACCTAAATAGCTCACAAATTTACACTAAAACCCTAGAAATAAATAATATAAAATAAATACCAAATAATCATAAGAATCTCATAAACAAACCCTAAGGTATTAACATTAAGTAAACATAAGCACTTTACAAATAAATATAAAAACTGCAAGTATGAATCCTAAGAAATGAACCTCCGACAAAACATATTTACAGGACGTTTTCTTCAAATATAATAATAAAAATAACATATTCTTATATCTCAATTTAATACAGAATTCAAAGTATTATTTCCAGTGTAAAGGGCGCAGCTAGATCAAATTGTCCAACTAAGCTAAGTAAAAGCATCTCCAGAAGTTTTTGGCCAAGCAAATCGAATTCCCCGAATGAAAAATCCGATCTCCGCACACACCTGCACTGGGGGATTCTTGGACTCCACTGTCCGCTGTCCACCTGTCTTGACTCATGGCAAAAAAAAAAACGAAAAAAAAAGTTTGAAACAATAAAAACAACTTGCGGCGCGCCGCCAGTGCCAAAGTTTTCATGTCCAAGGCGTATTTATGTCAACCGGAAGTAGGTTTACTGACCCACGTAGTATACCCGTAGCGACTTCGACTTCGACTTCGTTTCTTCGGCGACTCCTTCGCCGACTGCCTCTGGGTGTCCTGCCGAGTGGTGGTCAGCCGCCAAGCCGTCGTCCTGCCACAGCGCAGGACGACGTATAAGAAGGTATTTGTCCGCGGCGGATTAGTTTTTCAACGAACGGCGAGTGCAGTGCATCGGATCGATGCAAATGCGCGTTAAATTCGGGTAACGGCGTAACCAAAGTTTTAAAAGTTTTTTTATATTTTCAAAAAACTCTACAAGTAACACAAAGTTTTCAAATTTATGTGCCTCGAAAACAAAACTAAATCAACGAATAAATCACAGTTTACAACTAGCAACAAACTCAGTAAAGCGAAAAAAAAACGGAAAACCTGAAAACAATTAACTCATAGATGTCTCTAGGAATTCCCCTGAATTTGTGACTACTCCGTGACTCCACTTTTTGCTGGACTTTGGGGTGGTGCGGCGGCGCTCTATCACGACATTAGCCAAGGATATTTCTCCGGCACTGCCACTTAAAACTCCCCCCCCTCGGGGCTAGAGGCTAGAGTGTTGTGCACACACATACCTGTCTATGTCCATGTCCGCCTGATGTTGCAACAGTGCCCCAGGTGGCCAGGTGGGAGCCATAGTTGGAGCTGAATAGCCTCCTCCTTTAAGGCCCTACCAAGTGTTGTTGACTCTTGGGCCCTGCACAAGGCAAAAGCGGAATTTGTTGCGGTTTTGACCCTATTCCCAAAGCCAAGGAAAAAGTGCAGTGTACTCGGTCTGGCCTGGGGTGCATACATTATGCCTTTCGTGGGGGGAGTTTAAGCAAAGGGCTTGTCTTTGCGAATAGGAAATGGAGAATTGGTTAATTGAAATAAATACAAAGAATGTGATCTTGTGGAGCTGAATTTTCACATTTTTATTTACATCTTTTTCTTTAGAGCTCGAAAAATGGGTTACAGCCCAACGAAAAGTATGCTAAAAAGTAATGTAAAGAGGATTAAATCTGTAAATCTTAAAAAGAATTTAAAAAATAATTCTTTAAAAAATAATACTTAAATAGCAAATTTAGAATGAATTTAGTTCTTAAAATATCTTGTAGTTTTAGACTTTTGAGCCTGATTTAAGCTATTAAAAGATCTAAGACTTTTAAGAACACAAAATACTTTGAAAGTAATAACGTATCTTTTAGTTTCCTCAACTTTAATATTTTAAAATAAATTACTTATATTTTCTGGTAAATGTTTAATCTGATTAAATATTTAATTGCATACGTTTTAGCATACTTTAAAAGGATTTCAAAGCCAGGAAGACTTGTCTTGTAAAATTAATACCTAAATTCCTCCCAACATTTTCTAAACATACTTTTTGATGCCTGAATGAGAGATATAAAATCTTTAAAAAATTTTTAGAAAATATTTTAGACAATTTGTGGCCTTTAATAGTGAGCTGCCACTGTGCTTTGCTTCATTAAGTGTGTAAAAGCAAAGCCTTTCAAGTGAAATGAGCCGCAGCGGAGTGCGTGCCTGATACCCATGCGTGTGATCACTTTCATCGAACCATGTATCTATCGGGGGGCATGGGCATCCCGACAAAAAATATGAAAAATTAGCGAAAGCCTTGGCCAATCCAAGCCGAGTGGTGTGTGTGTATGTGTGTTAAGTGTGTGGCACATCGCGTGCCAGAGACATACCAACAGGTGTCACAGCCTGCCTAGCTAGCAGGGGGGGGGGAAATAATCAAAAGTTGTCTAAGCAGAAGAAGAGGGCAAAAGAAAAGCCGAGCAGATGAGAAAAACAAAACATGCAAACACAACTAATGCAGCCGCCTCGCGAAACGGCGAAAAGCGGAAAAGTTGCGGAAAGTGGCGGCAAGTGGAAAACCCGCGGCGAATTGGCCCAGCTCGGCTTTCAGTGCTCGCCAGTCTCTCCATATCTCGGCGGCGGCTCTGCGTGTGTGTTAGGTGTGTGTTATGGAGTGTGTGAAGTGTAGGCAATATTTCTTTTGAAGGCCCTCCTTTGCTCACCTGCCATCAGTTTAAGTTAGGCAGCGGCCGCGTTCTAATCCCGCTCCGCGTTGCCCATTTATTTATATTTTTTGTTGTTTTGCGGCTTTTTGCCAATTACACATTTTGTGGGGGAATTGAATAAAATAGTACAGTAACTTATATAATATTAAGGAGTTTAAAGTGTTTAAAATCGTTTTAAAAACCCCGCCAGTGTGGCCTTGCCTCGAGCTCCTTTAATTAAGTACCGTTATTCAAGTGTGACCAAGGCGTAATGAGATGCAGGAAAAGCTGCGTGTAATGCGGCAAAGTGTTTCTTTTTTGAAGAAGTGAGCCTGTTAGCGGATTCGCGAATTACGGAATTACCAGGGCCAAAACTCTGCGGCACGCGTCATGGCCACAACACGCCGGTCTCGGCCAAGTCACTTCCTGTGTGTTGGCCCAAAGTGTGTCACCGAAATTCAAGCTTCGGTGGCGGCGTCGCGCGGCCCATAAAATGTAGGTTAAATATTAGGCAGAGGAAAATCAATGCGAACCAAATGGGTTCTTCATTTACACCTTCCAACTGGCTCCCCCAGGGGGGGGCTACGTCATTCCGCGAAAATATCTGCGTACCGGCGCGGCTCCAATTAAACCAAGCCGGCTATAGCTTCCACATCTCTTTCGGGTTTCGGGTAGTACGACGACTTCAAGTGCAGTCACTAATGCGGCAATTTGCAACATGCAATCTCCGCGGTGCAGCCAAGCCGAAGAAGCAATCCAATCTGCTCTCCATACCCTCCTCTCCTCTCCTCGTCTCCATCAAGTTTATGCTCTCGTTAGCGCCAAGACAAGCGTTTTGGGAGCTGCTTTTGCTCCGAGGAGGGGAGCCCCCTACACCGGCAGGTGCATTGCATTCCTTTCGAATCCGATTTTGGGGCGGGTTTATCAGCGCCGCACACGCAGCTATTTATAGGAGTGAAATGGCATTAGAAAATATGGCCGTGCAATAATAATTACTCGTCTATTTATTTGCCATTTATAACCAACCAGTGATGCTATAGCTATAGGTCCGGACTGTGTTGTACCTAATTAGTTATTGGGGTTACGTTTTAAAATAAAGCCATTTACTGGGAATTAATTAGAAATGAAAAGTGTAGGAGAAAGTATTTTTATAATAATAAATGGGCTTTAAATATTTATACAGCTTTAATTATATCTTTATGAGTTAAGTCATCAAAGCATATGTTTTTTATAATGAAGTAGCTTTGAAATTCTAAGA